>JBBPBX010062940.1:5652-20678 GCA_038048925.1 Garcialebias charrua
GGGCTGTGTGGCAGACACAAATGTATATATTTCACGTCAGAATGTGCTCTTATTGTGAAAGGGACAGAATATAAAGAGAGCAGTTCTGCGGTTGTATTTCAGTTGTATTTGAGTTGTTTTCCTAAGCGTGATGTGGGAAGACGTTGAGAATAAATCGAGACTCCCATTATTTTTCATCTCTTTCTGCAGACTCCCACAGTTCCCTCTTAAGGGGTTGCCTCCTCCATCTCCAACTACCTCCATGTCCTCTCTAACTGCATCCATATCGCCACTCTTTGTCTTTTTCCTGATAGCTGCATTTCTAACATCCTTCTACCTTCATCCTTCTACATCCTTCTACACACTGTCTCGCCTCTAGACATGTCCAAACCACTGTCCCTCCTCTGTACATGTTCAAACTACTGTCCCTCCTCTGGGACATGTCCAAACCATCTCAGTCTGAACCATCTCAGTCTGGTCTCTGTAACTTTATCCCCCAGTTGTTCAACCTGTGCTGTACCTCTGATGATCTCATTCCTAATCTTCTCCATCCATGTCACTCCTAAAGAGAACCTCAGCATCTTCATTTCTGCTACTTCCAGTTCTGTCTCTTGTCTTTTAGTCCATGTCTCTGTCTCCAGACCATACAGCATAGCCGGTCTCACCACTGTCTTGTCAACTTTTCCTTTAACATTTGCTGACAACCTTTTGTGACAAACCACTCCTGAAACTTTATTCTATCCACTCCATCCTGCCTGGACTCTCCTACTTCTCTGAATCTAATGCGTGGAAGAAATTTACAAATGTCAAAGCCTAATGCCGGGTACACACCAAATGCGTTTTGAGCGGCCAAGGCAGCTAGTTTACATGCAAAGTCTATGGTGGCCGCGCATCGAGGAGTGGCGCAGCATAATGTGACGCGTTTTGAGCAGTTTGAGCAACGCGGCAGGGTGCGGTAGTTCTTTTTCCATGCCTGCGGCACGTTCAGAGCAGCCGTTGCTCGAGTTCAACAAATTGAACTTTGACCTACTTTGGCTGCTCGCCGCATAGCAGCAACCAATCGGGAGAGACTCTGCTATGTGATAACGCAACGACGACGGGACATACATATAGTTACAGATTTAATAAATGCATTTTGGAATGCGTATGTGTACATATCCATATGTATACATGCACTGAGTTGACTGAGCAATTACATTATTTGTAGATTTTAAACCGGTCATGTTACACGTACACTTTTGAAATTTAATACTAGTTAGGCACTTTTTTTGTATTATTGGTTTATTGTTCTAAGATTCGATAGACAATAGTCACCTAAATACTGTGGCATACTGCTAACACTTGTCGGGTGAAAAAACAAACCCGACCGGAAAAGGATCAAGACGCTCCTCCCACTGCGCGTCTTCAGACGTGTTCGGTGTGAACAGACATCTGTTGACAAGCAGCCAACACCGCGCGTCGGGAGCGTTTTTGCTGCTCAAGACGCGTTTGGTAGGAACCCGGCTTAAGAATTTTGACTCTAAACACATGAGGATATTTTTGGGAAGGAAAAAAAACTTCAGCTTGGTTCTAACCATCAGTAATCTTTGTGTCCTGTAGATCAACATATTCTACATGAACTGGAGAGAAAGAAAATCCTGGTGTACACACCCTCCCGTTTTGTCAACGGGAAACGGGTTGTGTGTTATGACGACCGGTACATCATTAGGCTGGCAGTTGATTTGGATGGTATTATTGTTTCCAACGACAACTACCGTGATCTGCAGATGGAGAATTCTCAGTGGAAGAGGTTTATCGAGGAGAGGCTCCTCATGTACACTTTTGCCAATGACAAGTAAGACTTATGAAGATTGTGTTTGGATCTGGGTTCATGCCCTGCCTCATTCTTACACCATTCTTGACCCAAATAGTTGTTTGTGGTGGTTTTCAGGTTCATGCCTCCAGATGATCCTCTTGGTAGAAATGGTCCCACTATTGATGACTTTCTGAGGAAAAAGCCATGGACCCCAGACAACAGACAGCAGCACTGTCCATACGGTTAGTTTACTTTTTGGTTTTTATGCTACATTTCATTTGTACTCTGAAGTAGACATATTGGAGATCCAAGCAATGTTGTTGACATAAATTGAAAGTTACATATGTAACTACGGTTCTATGAATCCCGGATGACCACCAGAGGGCGGTGCTGAAAGCACTGAATGTTTTCTTCGTGCATGCGCTGTTCGAGTAATAATATCCAAAAAGTCAAACGTGTGTGACACGGATGAGCAATCAGAGGCTATATAGCCTGTCGTCATCTGCGGCTCTGCTCCTACAGAATCTTCTCGTGTAAAGCAAGGATTCTTAGTGACAGAGAAGCTCTGGCGGTCATCCGGGCTTCATAGAACCGTAGTTACAAATGTAACTTTCATTCTATTTCATTCGTCCTGACCGCCAGAGGGCGGTGCTGAAAGCACTGAATGATGAATACCAACAATGTCACAATGAATCCTGAGCACATACCTCACTGAGGAGGCCCAGAGGATCTTTGCATAAGACCCTGGCCCAAGGGATATGAGGTGTCCACGTTAACTCTGTAAAGTCTGGTGAACGTGCTTGGGGAAGCGCATGATGCAGCATCATGTTGCTTCCATCGGAACCCCTCTCAGGGCAGCCCAGGCAGCGGACATGCTCCTGGCATAATGTGCCTTCACACTGACTGGCAGGGGCTGTGCCCCATGGCATAGGCATGGCAGATTGCATCCACGATCCAGTGGGAGATGCACTGTTTGGAAAGAGGATAGCCCAACCTAGGGCCTCTGTAAGACACAGATATCTGGTCTGAACATTGTATAACAGCAGTAGCTGCAACGTATGCCTCCATGCGCTCACTGGGTACAATAATCAGACCCCTCGCCATGTGTAGGCTGAAAATATGCCAGCCTCAATGGTTGGTTACAGTTAGAGTGAGATAACACCTTGGTACAAACGTAATGTTTGGCCACAAGGTAACATCAGAGCCCTCAGGGCTCCCCCTGAGGCATGAGGGGCTGAGAGAGAGCCTATAGCTTGCTGACCCTCACACTGAGGCCATAGCCAACAAAAGCTGTCTTACATGAAAAACCACTTGAGGTCCGCCTGCATAGTGGTTCGAACAGAGGGCGGCACAGAGCTTCGAGAACCAAGGACAGCTGCCAACCTGGTGCTGGTGCAGTTGTCAGCGGGTGTAACCTATGGGCACCATGCAGAGAAGAGAGACTAGATCATGGCTCCCAACTGCACAGCCATTGATACCGGCGTGATCAGATGATATTGCTGCTACATAAACTGTAAGCATCGAAGGAGAGCGACCCTTACCAAGGCGAGACTGGAGAAACTCCAGATGGTGGGTACTGTACAAGAGACTGGATCCTCATTGTGATCAGACACCATTGGCAAAACAGACACAATCTGTTTCTGTCCTGTTGACGAGTAGAGGGTGCCCTGGCGCACATGATGGTGCGTCTGACAGGGTTCAAAACTCCAATCAGCTGCTGTCCTAGCCTTGTAGTGGCCACACTCACAGCCAAAGACATTGAGGATTGGGGTGAACTATCAGTCCCTCCCAACCAAATTAGAGAAGGGGGTAAAAAGGTATATAGGAGGACACTTGGCCAAGGATGGGCCAATGCGTCCTAGCCCAGCACATCCGACATCCCTGTAAGGGAGTACCTTAGGGGACACTGAAGTGCCCGTTACCGGTGGTTGATGTGGTAGACAATAGAGGTGTTGTCCAGCCGAATGAAAGCATGCCCCCTTCCTAGTGGGGTAGGAAGTACCTGAGTGCCGTTGCGCTACACGCAACTCCAGCACATTTATAGGGTTGGAATGGTCCTTGACCCAAGCGGCCCTGAACCGTTCTGTATTACCACACAGTGCTCAGTCCCCTGGAGCTGGCATCTGTTGTGCCCACTTCCCTGCGACCCACTACCACTCCCATGGGGACACCCTTGGATGAATAATCTTTGTCCCTCCATGGAGTCAGGGCCTGAAAACCTGACCATGTAACTGCGAGCCTGTGATTCCTGTGCAACCTGGTATCCAGGTGAAAGCTGTTGAGCCACCTCTGTAAGGGGCAAAGTGACAGCCGGCATAAGGGTACCACCCGAGTGACTGATGGCAGTTTGCCTAGTAGCTACCAAAAGGCAATGTAGGGGAGCTGCTTGCCCAGCCTGAACCGACTGACCAACTGGAATATGCCGCCAACCCTTGAGCGGCTGGGCGAGCTCTCATGGAGGGTGAATCCAGAATCACCCAAGAAAGGTGTTCATTTGGAAAAGGATCGGATGGCTCTTTCCAGGTTTTTAATGTAATTTGTTTATTTGATAGGGACAGACACACATCGACATAGACAAACTGAGTAAAACAGCAGTCCCATGTTTGCATCATAGTGCAATAGCAACAAGCTAATTCATAGCACTCGTCCCTAGATGGGCTTTTAAGAAGAAAAAAAAGGTTGGCATTAAAGCCCAACTGGGACACCTGAGTGAGCAGAAAAGTCATGTCGCAAAAGGTACAGGCCCGAGACGGGGCACACAGAAGCCGATTGTCTAAGTATGGCAGAACCTTCACTCCAAAGGCCTGCAGAGGAGAGAGGGCTGCCTTCACGCACTGAGTGAACACCCTCGGGGAAAGAGAGAGCCCGAATGGAAGTACCTGGAGCTGCCAGTGATGACCCCGATAGGCAAACCTGAGAAAGCGGCGATGCTTTGCCATAATAGGCACATGAAAATAAGCATCTTTCAGGTATATAGACGGGGACCATTCTCCTTTCGTGACAGCTTGCAGGACCTCTGCTGTCATAAGCATGTGAGAGGGTAGCACCCATAAGTACCGGTTGAGTCCCCTCAGATCTAAAAGGGGACAAAACCTGCTGTTCTCTTGCCCAAGGATGTAAGTCCAGTGATAGCCTCTGGGTTGTTGCAGAGGGTCCATTGCATCAAATGCACCCTTGGCCAAGAGGACGAAAGCTCCTGGCTTAGTTCTCTAGCTTTCAGCGTGTTGGCGACCACAGTCATCTTGACCGGGCATGAGATGTGAGGCCACCGTCGGAACAGTAGCCGGTAACCATGGGTCAGAGTGGCAACCATCCATGGGTGCACAGTGTGAGCAGCCCAGTGACTGAGCTGCTGGTGGGAGAAATCTCAGACAGTCGGCCTGGTGGCATCACTTTCTCCCTCTACAGCTTCTAAGGATTGTGGGAGGCGGGGGGAGTCCCTGGTCCGAACCTGCACAGCAGGTTGGTGGGCCGACCTACGAAAGCCCTAGTTGGGTCTTTGCTGATCCACACGAGGGTAAAGACCCCTTGGGCGATCACGACCCCAAGATGGCGGCCGAATACTAGGATCAGCCGACGGGCACCTTAGATGCCGAGGAGGTGGAGGGGGCATCGCCCTGCCAAGGCTCGAAAGTTGATGCCTCATCTGTCGTGCCTGGACAGTCTGTTCCAGCACTTCCAAGGCAGCCAAACCAAATAACTCCCCCAGCACCACCGGGACATTATAGAGAGTTCTACGAGATGGTTCAGTCAGAGCTGACTGCGCCAACCAGACCTGTTGGTGAGACTGGACCAAGAAGGACACCACGCACTTAAGTTCCCGTGTCATAAGTGCAAAGACCTGAAGTGCTACATCGCTAAAGCCCATTGCCGCTGTCACACCACTAGTATCCTGAAGGGATACGGAAAGGGTAAACATGAGGGGTGCCATGGAATTACCGAGCCAGCCAGCACGTGCTCCGGCTTGATAAGCTCTGCAGAGGAACTCATCTATGACACAACACTGAGGTCGTGGGCACCTAACCTCCCTGCGCAAAGCCTTCTTTGGTGACACGATGAGCGAGGCAACAGCAAGCTCGATCGCTGGCATGCAATTCAGGCCCGTTGCAGCCAGCTCATGCATGGCTGCTAACACTAAGCCATCCACTGAGAGGTGCACAAAGAGTTTTGTGTCCCGCCAACAACCATGCAACTCCCTTAGGTACTCCTCTTATGGAGGGATGGAAAAGGAAGGAGGGACCCGTCCACTCCTGAAGAAGGCACTTCCAAGGATAAATGGTAAAAGTACTGTACTTATATAGTGCCTTTCTATCTTATTGAGATACTCAAAGCGCATTACACTATAATCTGTGTCCTCATTTACCCATTCACACAACACTTTTACTTGACTCTACAAGGCTAATTGAACAAATCATTCTAAAGAGACTAATCAGTGCTTTATCACATTCATACACCGATGGGACACACATTGGAGGCAACGAGGGTTTCAGTGTCTTGCCTAGGGACACTTCGGCATGTGACTGCTGGTGGATTAGAACCCCCAACTCTTGCATGGGAGGATGACTGCTCTAGCCACTCAGACACAGCCGCCCATCACCATGGACTCCTCTGGTTACGGGACCTCCAGCTGCTGTTGTCTCAGGGCCATACGCATGACGTCCTGCATTGAGTCGTCACCTGACCCACTATCTGCGGTCCGGGATGAAGAAAATGAATCAGTCTCTGAGACTTGAGATGACTGGTCCTCCTCCTCACCTAGAAAGTGAGAGATGGAGGCAGCCAAGGATAACACATCCTCCTCCGCAGCCAGCTCAGGCACGGTTGGGGAGGAGAGTCCAGTTGCTGCCCCTGGCTCGGCCGCCAGTTGGCAAGCCTGAAAAAGGGACTTCATCTTCGCCAATTTTGCGGACAGCTGCTCCACTCTTGTGGAGAGACCCTGATCAGACTTGGCTCGCCTCTTTCTAGTAGGGGCACCTAAGTGGGGCCTGCTTCCCAAAAGGCGGGAGTTCACTGCCAAGCTTGGGGCGAAACTGGGCCAGTCGAGCCACCCTCATAGCATGAGGCATGAAGCTGTAGTTCATACAGGGATTCTCTGACATGGCCTCCGTTAGGTGGCCATGCCCAAGGCCGGCAGGGCACAGGTTGTGACCATCATCCGCCTGGAGCACGGCCCCACAACCTATGCAACAGTGAGAGTCATCCATGCTCCTACTTAGTAAAAAATATTGCAATTCAGCAAAGGGGCTGGCACCATCAGCTATGTCCAAGATACAAAACAAGACAAAAGGACAAAAAGATAGGCCAAGAATTGGCAGAGGAGGTGCGCACGCTTGCCGTCACCAATTAAAACAAGGCCAGAACTAGTAATCCTAGCTCAGCCCAAGTGTTGGGAGAGGGGGTGCTAAAACTAGCCTTCAACAATTGACCTTTCGCAGAAGCCCCGCCCCCTTAGTTACTGTTGCTACGCCCGGCAAGCTTTCTGTAGCCGGTGAGTGTTAGCGCGGAGTTACATCAGCTTCGTGACTGCGAGCTGCTCCGGAAGCCAGCCCCGACCTTCCCTTCATCGCGCCCGCCGTGGAAGTACCACAAGCGGCGTGACGCTTCACCGCGCCCGCCATGGAAACGCCACAAGCGGCGTGACAGAAAACAGAAGCGGGGTAAACGCGGAGGTATCAGAGCTAGGCTAGCAGCTAGCCCACACAGGCCGGCTATCCCATCCATGGTTCTGGCTAACGTGCGCTCCTTGGACAACAAATTGGATTATATACGCCTGCTACGAACGACACAAAAGACTGTGAGAGACTGCTGTGTGTTTGTATTCACGGAAACGTGGCTCAACAACAACGTTCTGGACCATGCTGTCCAGCTGGAGCAGCTAACATGCTACAGAGCGGACCGAACCCCCGAGGGAGGTAAGACAAGGGGAGGGGGGCTCTGTGCTAAATGACAGATATAAAAAAAAACGATTCAAGATGCTTGTTAAAAGAGAAAATGTTAATTAGCTAGTCAAGTTTATGTAGTGAAACTGACTAAACATGATATCGTATAGGGTTCACAGCATCGAGACCCGACAGTGAACTAATGTAAACATTCGCTAAAGTTAGCTAATGCTAATGAGCTTACTAAACGTAAGAGGGTAATCTTCTAAAAATTATATCCAAAATAATACACAACAATGAATATTAATAATAACCTTTCTTGAAATTATAATTATTAATAATAATAATAATAATAATGAATTCAATTTATAACGCACTTTTCATTAATGAAAATCTCAAAGTGCTACACGGTGCAACAGAAATTAAATGTCAATAAAACAAGTAATAGAACAAGTAAAATCAATAACAGTATCAACTAAGATCAAAAGTAGAATCATGAGGAGGCAGAGTATGCTCGGTTGAAAAGAAAGGTCTTCAAGCCGCTCTTAAAGTCAACCACAGACTGTGGGACCCTCAGACAGTCAGGAAGAGAGTTCCACAGGCGGGGGGCAGCCACACTGAAAGCCCGGTCTCCCATGGTCCTTAATTTGGTTCTCGGAATGTGAAGGAGATTACTGTTCTGTGACCGCAGCGACCGGGTGGATGAGTGTGGAATAAGAATATCCTTCAGATAATCTGGTGAAGTTCCATGTAAGCATTGATGTGTAATGAGAGCAGTTTTGTACTGAATTCTGTAGGCGACAGGAAGCCAATGAAGGTTATGAAGAATGGGCGTAATATGTTCAAATTTACGAACTCGCAACAAGATCCTTGCAGCACTGTTTTGAATATATTGAAGTTTCTGAAGGTTTTTGCCAGGGATTCCAATAAACAGGGAGTTGCAGTAGTCGAGCCTGGAGGAGACAAAAGCATGGACGAGCTTCTCAGCATCGGAAAAAGTTAGGGATGGGCGAAGTCTGGAGATGTTTCGAAGATGGAAGAAGCAAGTTTTAAACAGAAGCTTAATGTGATTTTCAAATGTAAGATTGGAGTCCATTTTTATTCCAAGATTAGTAACAGAGGTGGAGAGGGGGATGTCTTGTCCAGAAAAGGAAAGTGTTGTTATAGGAGATGTTTGTACCTGGTGAGGGGTGCCAATCAGTATGGCCTCAGTCTTGGAGCAGTTTAATTGAAGAAAGTTCTGATTCATCCATGCCCTAATTGCCTCCAGGCAGGCAGAGAGGGCAGTGAGTGAAGATGGAGATGACAAGGTGGAAGATGAGGATGCTCCAGTCCTGATGTAAAGCTGTGTATCGTCGGCATAACAGTGAAAAGAAATGTTGAACTGATTAATAATTTGACCTAAAGGCAGCATGTAAAGGGAAAACAACAGGGGCCCCAGAACCGACCCCTGAGGGACACCACAGGAGACAGAGACTGTCTGGGACGTGGCGTTGCCAAGACTAACACATTCCAGCCTATTGGAGAGGAAAGATTTAAACCAGTCCAGGACGGTGTCACAGAGACCGACCTCCACATGAAGACGGTGGAGGAGGATACTATGGTCCACAGTGTCGAAGGCTGCAGTGAGGTCAAGGAGGACAAGGATGGAGGGAGAGCCAGTGTCAGCAGCCAAGAGGACATCATTAGTAACTCTCAGCAGTGCAGTCTCAGTACTGTGAGCTGCCCTGAATCCAGACTGGAACTTCTCATACAGGGAGTGTTGTTGTAAGTGATCCTGCAGCTGAGCAGCAACTGCTTTTTCCAGCACTTTAGACAGAAAAGGGAGGTGTGAAATTGGGCGGTAATTAGAAAAAATGTCGGGATCCAAATTAGATTTTTTCAGAAGAGGCCTAATGATGGCAGTTTTTAGAGGCAGTGGAACATGACCAGATTGAAGAGACTGATTTATTATTTGAGTGATAAGTGGGCCTATTGCAGAGTGATTGGATTTTATGAGAGACGAGGGGAAAGGATCCAGGGCGCAGGATGAAGGCTTCATTTTCTTGATGATGGCCTCCACCTCACTCTGAACAACTTCGTCAAAGCTGTTAAGGGTCCCAGAATGCAGACGGGTAGATGGCACACTGAGAACAGGGAGGTTGTGGAGCTGAGATCTGATAGTGTCAATTTTGGTTTTAAAAGATGAAAGAAACAGGTCGCATTTTTGAGCAGAGTCCTCAAGAGTTTGTTTAATGGGATTAAGCAGACGAGTTATTGTGGAGAAGAGCTGTTTAGAGTTTCCAGGGCAGGTGTTGATGATGTTGGAATAATATTTGGAGCGTGCTTCTTTAAGAGAATAGGCGTACGCTTTCTGATGTTCTTTGTACGCCTGCTTATGTACCGAGAGACCAGATGATTTTAGACGTCTCTCGATAGCACGGCCAGTTGCCTTCATCTTGCGCAGCTCATCAGTGTACCAAGGAGCTGAGCGCGAGAAAGACACCAGTCTTGAAGTCTAGAAGTCTATTACTTCTAGAGCAGGACAGTCACAATGAATGTTTGTCTTACCTTTGAGCATACATACGAATGCTTGTTTATTTTCGAGACATTAAGCTGGGAGTGAGGCCTTCCACACTGTTTTATCCATTGTTGACACCGTTCCAGTTGTGTTTTCGGCTTTGGGAAGGGAAAAAACAAGACTCCACCAGACAAACTCTTGGGATACCTGCTGTCTGATTTACACAATCCATAGGCGCATCGCTTCACCATCTTGTAGAATGTCGGACCTAGCTTACATAGCCGGAGATGCTAGTGACGTGTGATTGGACAATGGCCGGTTGGGGGCGGGGTTTTGCGAAAGGTCAATTAAGGAAGGAAACGCATACTCACACTCATCATCCCATTGGTCAGACAGAGAACTATTAACAGCAAACGCCTTGATAGAATCTTGCAGAGAAGCACATGTTTCTTCTTTCAGTCTTTGCACAAGTCTTTGAGATCACACCTCTAGTTGCTCCGTGAGACAGGACACAGACAGCTTCATTAGATGACCCAACTTCACACAGCCCGCTTCTCTCATCTTAGATGTCAGCGTAACAGACGAGAGCAGCTATCGAGAAGAAATTGTTTTCAAACAGAGGTTCTTCNAACGCTTGCCTTCACCAATTAAAACAAGGCCAGAATTAGTAATCCTAGTTCAGCATTACCATCATTATGCTGGTAAAAAATGATATGGGAGAGGGTGCAAAATGCTAGCCTCACCAATAGAAAACAAGGCCAAACTGAGAGAGGCTAGCACCACTAGGCAATACAACTATATATGAGGTTGGTGAAAAAATTATTGATAAGACGGTGCGCGAATGCTCACCCTTACAACTTAGAGAACAAGACCAGAACACAACTGGATACATACACTGGATACAATCCAACCCGACCACATGGTTGGAAGACTCCACAGAGCGGAGGGCGCCGCTACCAAGGCAAAAATAGAACCAAGGCAATAAGTAAGGCTACTCACGGTAGAAGTAAGACTACTCACGTCTCGAATCTCATATGATAGTCACCTCACAAAGCAGACAGCGCTGCAACCAAAGCAAACAGATGTAAGACTACTCATGTGTTGAATTTCCCACACGCGGTAGCCCTGTCCACACAGTGGAAGGCGACGCAAGTCAAGTCCAAAAATAAAGACTACTCACGTGTCAAATCTGACACGGTAGCCGCCTCACAAAGCGGATGGTGCCGCAACCAAGGCAAACAAAAGCAAGACTACTCACGTGTTGAATCTCAGACATGGTAGTCGTGTTACAAAGCGGACGGTGCCGCAACCAAGGCAAACAGAAGTAAGACTACTCACATGCTGAATCTCCCACATGTGGTAGCCCTATTCACAGAGCGGACGGTGCCGCTAGTCAAGGCCAAAAGTAAAGACTACTCACGTGTCAAATCTGACACGGTAGTTGCCTTACAAAACGGACGGTGCCGCAACCAAGGCAAACAGAAGTAAGACTACTCACGTGTTGAATCTCACACGATAGTCGCCTCACAACGCGGATGGAGCCGCTAACCGAGGCAAAACACAAGTAAGACTACTCACATGTTGAATCTCACACACGCGGTAGCCGCCTCCACAAGCGGATGTCGCCGCAAAATAAGCAAGACTACTCACCAGTGTCGAATTATACCCACAGTAGTCAAACGCTGTAATTGGGAGAAGGGCGAAAAACCGCTCTTGACCCCAACGAACAAGAGAAATACCTTGAACGAAGGCTAAACCGTCACAGCCCCTCAGAGGGCAGATACGCTGCTCTGGCCAGTGGGCAGTCGGGTCTCCGGTGACGGTGAGAATATCCAAGGGGCTGAAGCCCTGGATCGAACGCGCACGAGAAGAAAAATAAGCAGAGTCACAGATGACTACAGGCTATATAGCCTCTGATTGGTCATCCGTATCACACACGTGTGACTTTTTTGACATTATTACTCGAACAGCGCATGCTCGAAGGGAACACTCAGTGCTTTCATCACTGCCCTCTGGCGGTCAGGAGGGATGAAATAGAACCCACAATTTGAAGCTGGAGCAAATACTGCGTCCTCACAGGATGGTCCCAGTACAAGTTTTAAATATTTCATCCTCAATGTAAACAAACAGGACTTGGCTCTTTTGGAGAGAAAAAAATACACTTCATATATTAGAAAGTTCATGCTCAATAATCCAGGTATCAAATCCGATAATTCTCAATCAGGTCATCTGGACAGTTTCTTTTTAGTAGAAACGTTTCACCCTCACTCCAGAGGGCTTCATCAGTCTGAGTAGTTCCAGCACACTGTTCCCCCACCAAGTAAACAACTTAAGTGGACCAACCACTTCATATACTACTTTTGGGGTATTGGTTCTTCAGGGGCAGCATGGTGGCACAACTGGTACAGCTGCCACCTCTCAGTGAGCAGGTTACCCTGGATCAAATCCCGGTCTGGGGGCCTTTCTGGGTGGAGTTTGCATGTTCTCTGTGCATGTGTGGGTTTTCTCCAGGTACTACAGTTTCCTCCCACAGATCAAAAACATGCATGTTAGATTGACTGGTAACTCTAAATTGTCCCTAGGTGAGAGAGAGTGAATGGTTGTTTGTCTTTATGTGTCCCTGTGATGGACTGGAGACCTGTCTAGGGTGTCCCCCACCTCTCGTACAGTGATGGCTGGATATGGGCACCATTGACCCCCGACCTGAAAAGGAAGAAGCAGGTAAAGATACTGGAGCGATGGATGGATGGTGTTGGTTCTTTTCAATTTCAAGAAGGTCCTCAAATCTTTTTTATTTAAATTTGTTTTAAAGAGAAATAATTTTATATTAATTGTTTTTTTTAATTCTTTTTTTTATTTTTATTTTTAGGAAAGAAATGCACCTATGGCTTAAAGTGCAAGTTCTACCATCCAGAGAGGGTCAACCAGTCACAGCTGTCAGTAGCCGATGAACTGAGGGCTCTCGGAGATAGAGCCAAAAACATGTCACCTGCTGCATGTCATCCGGAGCACAGATACACCTCGTCCACCCCGCCACCTCCCAGCAGAGAGGACCTGTCTCACAGAGCCTTACCCAGCGATCGTTTCACCTGTCAGAAAGTCCAAACCAACACAGGTAACCATTACTACCCAAGCTCGGACAGAGATGAGGCCTTCAGCTCCATGGAGAGCTCCATGTCCCAGCTCTACATACAAGATGTACCCTACAGCATGGAGCCCCCCCCGACCAGCTATAGCAGCGGGCTGGGTAGCTACCTGGTGTCTGGATCACATGGTGGGAACAGCCTGAGAGCCTGTCAGAGTGGACCAGCTTATTACGCCCATCAGAGCAGGTCCTGTGAGTGCAAGTGTGGTCACCAGAAGAGTCGGGCCCCTGCGAACCACCACCACCCTGCATGGAGCTCCTGTCCTGCTGTGCCTCCATATAACAGAGACAAAGCAAGCAATTTCACCGAGAAGCAGCACTTCAGATCGCCTGCTGACAGACAGAGCTTGTCCCTGGACCCGTGGGTTCATGGCAGCCTTCCCGACACCAACCTGGGGTGTCAGACCAAGAGCCTGTCGTACGACCAGAGAAAAGATCTAAGAAGCCAGCTGAGCACCCTGTACCCACAGAGCATGGTGGAGCAAGTCCTGAATGAAAACCCTGACACCACAGACATGCTGGAACTGATCCAGCTCCTCCAGAGCTACAGAACCAGCAACATATTCTAACCACACAAACTTTTGGTTCAAACTGAACCCACACAGAACTTCTTATCCCAGAAGCTAAACAGAAACTGAAACAAAAATAAAAAAAATTTAAGCAAAAGTGAATCTTTATTTTTATAGGTTGTTTTGTTTGAATTTAAACATTATTTAAGCATTAAAAAGGGACTCAGTCTTAGGACCACTACAGACTGATGCTCTTTATTCTAACATAGACGTGCAATGCACTTAATTCCATTCCAGCTACTTATTGCAGCTCCGACAAACATTTATTTAACCAACATGTGTTGTTTTCCCACGTTGCCTCAAAATGAGGAACACTATTCTGTACTCTTGTAAAGAATGTCTATATTATGCAATCTGAAACATCGTGTTTTATAGCACTTTTCAAATAAAAGCACTTGAAGCACTTCAGTGTACGTTTGTGCTGACTCGTGTGAAGCTGAGTAAATGGTAAATGGACTGTACCTTTCTATCTTGTGAAGATACTCAAAGCGCTCTACACTGCAATCTGTGTCCTCATTTACCCATTCATCCAGCACTCTACTAGATCTCTACAAAGCTAATTGAACAAATCATTCTAAAGAGACTAATCAGAGCTTTAGCTCACATTCATGCACCAATGGGACATGCATTGGAGGCAATGAGGGGTTCAGTGTCTTGCCCAGGGACACTTCGGCATGTGACTGCTGGTGGATTCAAACCCCCCACCTCTTGCATTGGAGGACGACTGCTCTAACCAGTCAGCCACAGCCTCCCCATAGTGAGTGCTGACTCATACTGGCTCATCTGCAATTTGGGCCTGAAATGGTTTCAGTCACTGTTGACTCTCAGAGCAGGTGTAATCCAGTAGAGAAAACATCTGTCAAAGCACTTGTGCCCTTTTATTTAAAGAATAAGCAAAACTTTTATTTTGGAAAGAGAAAGTGCAATCCTCTTTTTCTAGCTTTACTTCCGGTTGAATGGGAGGTATGGTCCTGTCTTTCTAACTTGTGACGCCGAACAGTGTTGCCAGATTGGGCGGTTTACCGCCAATTGGGTGGTTTTCATTCAGATTTTGCGGGTAAAAATTGCTTTGGGCAGGTGGGGATAATAGGCTATATGCCACGGACCTATACTGTATGTATGTATGTATATATGTATGTATGTATATATATATATATAT
>JBBPBX010062942.1:8932-20678 GCA_038048925.1 Garcialebias charrua
GATCTGAGATGAGAGAGACTTGTCTCTTTTTCATTGGTCCAGAAGAACCAGTCGAGCAGTTCACTTGTTATCATGATTCAAGGTGAAATCAGAGCAGAGAGAAATTGTTTAGGAAAGTATCTCAGTGAGGAGTCTTTCAGATGCTAGTGAGAATTTTAGCTGAAACTCAACAAAAACAACTTCTGAGAAAAGCAGTTTGACATATTATCTGAACTTTGACACCTTTTCATTTGTAAAAATGACACAGTGATGTTTCACATTTAAAGAATAACAGCATATAACATATATCATGAAAGTGACAAAAGTTATTCTTTTGATTACATTAGAATAAAATCAAAGATAGAAATAGTCTCTTTTGGTGACTATGTTCTCAGATTACAACTAATGGAATAATTTGTAATAAATGTCTTGTTTTACTGAGAGGTCAGTAAAGGTCATCACTGGACAGTTCAAAAACCTTAGTTTGACCCTGGGTAGGTCCACTACATCTCCCCCCTTTTGGAAGCCATCGCCAGTCCTTGGGGATGGGGTCCAACATGAAAGGAAACCTTGAACTGTCTCTGATCTTGAAGTAATCCAGCAAGTGGAAAAGAAGAATCAAAAATTATAATCCCATAAAGTTTTTTGGAACTTCCATACTGTTCGGAGGTAATCCCATTGCGGTAAGCTTTTAATCCCTTGGAAAACAAAGTCTTATAATCCACAGCGGTAATTCCACAGCAGTAATTCCACAACGATTAGTTTTGTTGATTGATCAGCAACAATTGTTTTCATAATCAGCATGTAGAGGGGATCCCTCGATTGACGCAGAGGAGGCGACCCTTGGATGAAGGTTGAAGACCAAGCGTTGGAGCTGCAGGTCCCCACATCGAAGGTTGTTGGCTGGTTGGTTTCCAGTCAGTGCCACTCTGGTTCTATGTGTCATGCAATTATGTGGTTTTTAGGTGGGCTTATGATTGGGATTTTACATTAGCCTTACCTATATGCACCTGGTATGTAAGCTATCATGGTTTAGATCAGCTACAATTACCAATTAAGGGGTGGATCAATTCTGTAAAATTAGATATAGGGATCTATACCTATAAAATTTTGGAGGGCTTCTGTAACGAAGGCCTCTAATTCCAAACTATTCCTCCATTCATTACTTAGTTTAGGTTAAACTAAAATAAAAATGAAATATAGTTTGATCTAAATGTCTGTTGTCTTTTAGACGAACGACGTAGGATTTGGTATTCCTAATAAATTTTGAAGTCTATGGCGAGACTCATCAAAATGAATAGATAATCTAGAATAGAAACGATCGAATCGGTTCAATTTAGAAATTGTGAGACCAGTGTAGTTTATGGTACCTTGAGTAGCTTTAAACTACATTGACTCTTCGACGATTGAGATTTAACAAAACGAACTGCATGTTGGCATAGTTAAATCCATATCATTCATTAACCAATGTTAATACAAAACCTTTTTGGCTGGGAGTGTTCAGAACCAAACAATATCTCAACTAATGACAACAGTAATGACTAAACAACAAGGAAACAACGTTTCACTGCTTCGACACACTCTTGTCGTCAGATTCCAAAGTGCAACACACAAGAAAAACAGGTCTCAACTTTATGACCGAGGTCAAATTAAATCTCGTGGATTTAAACGGTTGTTAAGGTTAGTTTTTTGTTGTGGGTTTTAGACTTAGCGTTTCTAAGTTCAAGTTGGACAATGCGACTTATAGGGTGGAAAATACGGTAGTTTAAACCTGATTAGTTTATTTACTAACTTGTGTTTGTACGACCTTATTATCCCATGAAGTCGGTGAGTTTGTGAGATCTTTGTCTTTTGTGGAGTCATTGAACGCCTTGTAAGGTTTGATCTGATTTCGATGTACCCATTTAGCAATTGGCTCTTTGCGGCCTTTGCTGATTTTGATTTCGTAGACGACTGAGGACACTTTGTCTGTTATCAGATGAGGTCCAGTCCACCTGGGCATCAGTTTGCGGGCGAGAGTTCCGGTCTCGGACCCTCCTTTCCCGGTTGCTGGGGCGAACGTATAGAGGGAGAGTCTGGTCATAGTACGCCTTGCGTCCTTCAGCGGATCTTTCCAGGTTTTTCTGGGCGAAAGCAAACGTGTTTCTGAGGTGTACCTTCAAATCTTTCATGTATTGTTGTGTAGTGTAGGCTGTCGCCATGGCGGCGTCACCTGGTTGGTACAACAGGTGTAGAGGGAGAGTCATTTGTCGACCGGTCATCATCTCGAAGGGAGAGATGCCAGTTGATGTGTGTGGAGTGGCTCTTATGGCCATGAGGACCAGAGGGAGTTTCACGTCCCAGTCCTTGTGGTTTGCAGCCACGTATTTCTTCAAAATACTCACCACAGTTCTGTTTGCTCTCTCTACTTGGCCTGAAGCCTGTGGGTGGTAGCCGACATGAAAGTTGGCCTTGACGCCTAGCGTCTTCCACAGTTCTTTCATCACTTCACCTGTGAAGTGTGTACCTTGGTCTGAGTTCACCCGAAGGGGAAGTCCAAACCTTGAAAATATATGATTCATTAACAACATAGCAGTGGTTTGTGCTATGTCGTTAGGAGCTGGTAGGCATTCTACCCATTTGGTAAATGCACAGGTTACCGTGAGAAAATATTTATTTCCTCTAGAGCTCTTAGTGAGTGGTCCAACCCAGTCGATCTGGAGGTCAGACCATGGGAATGCAATGCCTCTGCTTTGCAGTGGTGCTCTGTGAAGTGGTCTGGTTGGCTGAAACTGGCCACAGACCACGCACCCTTCAATGTAGTTTGACATCCTTTTTCATTCCAGGCCAATAGGCAATTTGTTTTAATGCCGTCAGCGTGGCTTTATCTCCTTTGTGTCCTGCGGACGGGAGATCATGGGTATGAACTAACATCACCCCCCGTTCATGTTAGTTCATGTTACACGTTGTTACACGAACACAGGTGAGGACGTTGGTCCATGAGTGAAAGTTAGGATGCCCTTGATTAGTTTTAGCTGTTTGCGCAGCTGATAGAGGACCTTAAGGTCTGGATCGGAATCAAGGTCGTCTTTAGACGGACTATTTTTGTCAGGATCAGTCAGGTACAGTATCATGGAGTTGATAGCAGGATCCGACTTCTGTAGTTGGATGATGTCTGGGTCAGTCAGTGCGGGTCGTACAGAGACTGCGTTGTCAGCAGGTCTGGCTGCGGCCTGTGCACGTGTGACTGCCATAACCCTGACTG
Organism: Garcialebias charrua; assembly: GCA_038048925.1. Lineage (NCBI taxonomy): Eukaryota > Metazoa > Chordata > Actinopteri > Cyprinodontiformes > Rivulidae > Garcialebias > Garcialebias charrua. The sequence continues at coordinate 12,156 of JBBPBX010062942.1, forward strand.
TAGGTTGTATTGACAGAGTCTTGATTAACCAGGAGGGGTCGAAGGACCATAGAGGACCTTCGTCGGCTCCTTCTTTGGCTAAGGAATCTGCAATGTCATTGTAGTACTTGTCATCGCCTGGGACTCTAGAATGTCCTGGAACTTTCTTCCAGTAGATCTGTAAGTCGTGTGATGTCACCAAGTGATCACACGCTATGAAAAGCTCTTTGTGTTTGACCACTTTTCTGTCGCTTGTTAGGAAACCGTTCTGTTTCCACACAGCGAGGTGACAAGCGAAACTCAAACGAGCATAGTTAGAGTCAGTGCAGATGACTAGCGTCTTGATGGAGCGTTCTACTACCATCTGGAGAGCTATTAGGATTCCTGCAATCTCAGCATACTGAGAAGTCTGAGAGCCTAATTTGTAGCTGAAAGTTATCTGTTCTTGGTCTTGGAGGAGAACTCCTCCAACACCTGCCCTACAGATTTTGTCGCGGAGGAATGAAGATCCATCCACGTACAATGTTGTCATATCTTTGCAGATATTGTCATCAAAGAAGTGGTGATTCGGGTCTTCAGTTACTGGGGGTTTTACCTCAACCGGCGGCTGGGTGGCTGGTACATCTTGTGTACACTTTTGGCAGATTGCCAAGTCCGTCCCCAGATGTGACTTCTTGTTTTGACCATAACGTATGTCTAGGTTAAAACTTTGAAGCGCCATGAGCCACGTTGCAACACGTGAGTTTGTTACCACACCATCTCTGATGCGTTCACTGTTAAGAAAAGTCACTGGCTGGTGTTGTGTTTCCACAATTATTTTCTGTCCACCAATGTAGCTGGAGAAATGTTTTACTGCCCACACTGTGGTCAGTAGAGCTTTCTCACAGTCTGAGAATCTCAACTCGGGGCCTGCCATCGTCTTGCTGGCGTAGGCCACCACACGCTTGTCTCTGTCGTGTATCTGGTACAGACCTGCACTTATACAATGAGCTGAGAAGCCCACTTCCAAGTAAAACTCTTTGTTGTAGTCTGGGTAGACTAAACATGGGGCTGACTTGATCCTGTTTATGAGAGCGTCCATTGCCTGCTGCTGTTTGTCAGTCCAGACAAATGGAACGTCTTTCTTTAGGAGTTCAGTCAGTGGCTTTGCAAGGTCTGCATAGTTTTCTATGAACTGGTTCGAGTAGTTACACACGCCAAGAAAACTTTGTAGTTCTTTGAGATTGGTGGGGACTTTGAGATTGTCAAGGCCTTGGGTGCGAGTCAACTGTGGTTGTACTCCGTCTGGACCTACGAGTAGGCCAACGTAGTCCACCTTGGTTCTGCACCATTGGCATTTTGACAGTGATATCTTAGCACCAGCAGTTGTTAGCTGATTCAGAACGTGGTCGATCTCAGCCAAATGTGAGTCCAGTGTTGGCTGCCTCAGAAGGACATCGTCCACGTAAATCAGTGTCCCACGCTCGTGGGCGTCTGGACATGCTTTGTTCAAGAAGATGTTGAACTCTGCAGGTGAGTTAGCGTAGCCAAAGGGACACCTGGTAAAAGTGTATTGTCGGCCACCAAAGGTGAAAGCTAGTTTGTATTGGTCCTCGGCGCGCACAGGGATGGTCCAAAAACCAGAGGCGACGTCGAGGGTCGAGAAGTACTTACCATTGGTGACCTTGGGCAGTTCCTGTTGGAGCTGGGTCATTGGCCACCGTGATAAGGGGACTTGTTTGTTTAGCTTTCTGTAATCAATTGTGAGTCTCCACTTTCCATTTGGTTTTAACACTGGCCATAAAGGCGCAGAGTAAGTGCTGTTACAGTATCTGATGATACCATTCTTTAGGAGGTTATCAAGGATTTCCCTGATAGGTTGATGTGCTGCCAGAGGAATCTTGTACTGTCTGACAAATGTGGGTGGAGCTTCGGGCGGGGTTGGGATGCTCACTGAGTGGAGCGTGGTCAACCCACAATCCATTGAATCAGTTGAAAATGATTTCTCATATTTTAAGAGAACTTGACGTAGTCTGTCCCTTTCTTCATCAGTTTTCAGGGCGTCGGCTTGGGCGACCACCTGTTCGAACTGAGAAGAAATTGAGAGGGGTTCTTGTTCTTTGGGGAGCTCCAATGAGTCCCTTTCTGTGTCATTTACCCTGTTTATAGGCAGGACACTATAGGTTTGAGAGCTTAGGCTGATGTCCCGGTTTAGACCGACCCCGTAGACTGTGTCTTGGTCGACCTCATTGACCGAGACGAGAGCTATGGCCTGTTTTGGCTTTGTGAACAAGACTTGCCCCGTGTATTCATGTGGGATCAGGTATTCTGGGAATCCTCCCAGAAATGTAATGCTCAGTTCAAAATCATGGAAATCAGTGGAGATCAACCATCCTATTTTTGTGCATTTCTTGATCAGTACCGCTTCCGTGCCTGTGTTACACACAGCAATAGATAATAATAATAATAATAATAAATTCAATTTATACCGCACTTTTCATTAATAAAAATCTCAAAGTGCTACAACAATAAAAACAAGTGATAAAATCAAATAAAATCAATAATGGTATTAACTAAGATTAAAAACAGAATCATGTGGAGGCAGAATAGGCCTGCTTAAAAAATAAATAAATAAATAAATAAAACAAGTGATAAAATCAAGTAAAATCAATAATACTATCAACCAAGATCAAAGATAAAATCATGCGGGGGCAGAATAGGCTTGCTTAAAAAGAAAAGTCTTTAAACCGCTTTTAAAGTCAACCAGTGACTGTGGAGCTCTCAGGCAGTCAGGAAGGGAGTTCCATAGGCGTAGATGTGGTTCTGCAGTCGAGGCTCACTTGTCTCGTGGTCTCAATGGACAGTCCTAAGTTGGAAAACTTAGGAGATAGTTGAAAGTATGCCTGTTTTTGGCTAATAGCTTGATTAGCTATGATGTAAACTTCCACCATCTGGTTCATTGCCTGAGGTAGTACTGTGATGGATTGGTTGCAAGCAACCTCGCAGACTTCTGGTATGGTCTGTCCAGCTTTGAGATTTTCTGTGCTTAGCACAGAAGAATCCATTTTGTCTGTTTCCAGCGACCACAGTACATTGTTGTCAGTGTCCACTCGGACACCCAATCTTACCAAAATGTCAGAGCCTATGTAGGATGCATGTGGTAAGTTCCGGACCACGAGGAACGGGTGGACCAGTTCTCGTTTGTTCCAGTTCATGTTCAGGCAAATGACTCCATTTGCGGTCATTACCCGCTCACTGTTGGGATCGAGATGAAAGCGTAATGCTTTCTTCATTAGTTCTAGACCCAAATGTTTTTTAACCAAGGTTTCATAAAGAGCTTGGCTGATTGCTGAATTATCTGTCCAAGGAGACAGTACAGCATCTTCGGTGTGGGATCCCTGGATCTCGACACCTTTTACTACCTGTTGTAGGTAGTGTTCAGTGAGTGCTGATTGTTTCAGCTCGCAGAGGAGGCTTTCTTGTTGGGCCTCTTCTGCCTCACCTGTTCTTGAAGGTTCACTTACCGGGCTCTTGTCCTCGGATGAGGTGTCCCGTGTGTCCTTTGCGGTACCTGCGGTTAGGCAGTCTGTATCACAACTAGGAGGCACTTTTATTGGCAGGGGTTTTCTCACTGTGCTCCACATTTTCTGTTGGCCATAGTCTATAATTGCTTCAAAGCGGTTTATAAAGTCTTGGCCAACCAGAAATGGGAATGAATCAAGTGTAGACACATGTACCGGGTGGTATAATGTCATTTTGCCAATCTGCATGTGAACCATAGCTATAGCTGTTAGGGTTGTTCTCGTCTCTGCGAGACCCTGCAGTTCTATAGCACTTTTTACAAGGGGTATTTGCCTGTGAACACCGTTAGCGGCGGTCCGTAGTTCCTCGAACAGTTTGGCTGACATAATGGTAATGTCGGCTCCGCCATCCAGGAGTGCTTCATGCGTGAGGACCCTTTCCAGTGTGATTGGCAGGTAAGCTTTCATAGCCTCCCCCCTTTGTACAAAGTCACACAGAAACCTTAAAGGTTTCGGCCAACCTTTCTGTTTACGTTGACCTCTGACTGTGTAATCTTTCTTCATCTGAACCGTCAGTGCAATCGCCAACGTGTCTGAGTTTTCAGTTTGTGGCGGGTCACTGTCGTTGATGATTGAGTTTTCCCCCCCTTTGTTTGATGAGGGGCTGTTGGAGTCTGTGACAATGATGTCATGGTCACTGTCAACGTCTTGTTGACTGACATACTCTGGACTGTCAATGTTTTGACTGTCATTACCCTGATTGTCAGCATCCTGACCATCAGTGTCTTGTTGACTGTCGTGATTAGCGTGCCCTGACTTACTATCAATGATAGTGCTACACATCACTCCAGGTTTGTTATCATTGCTTGTATTATCCCACTTTTCTAACAACCGACGTATGTTCTCCATGTCTTCTGGGGACAGAGGTTTATGGCCTTTCTTCTGGAACTTTTGCAATTTTTTGCCTGTCTCGGACTGTTCCGTTCGAGGGGCAGGAGGGGCTTGTCTTGACTTGGGAATTCCTGTTAGGACCACCCTTTGTTACATGGTTTACTTTTGTGACCATCTTTCTTATCCTTTGGACGTGCGCCCCCCTTTTGATATCGTTTTCCGAACTCTGGGTCTTGTCTGAGCCACTTCGGGTCATAGTTCCAGCGGGCACCTTCACTACGTGGTCTGTTAGGTCGAAAATTCTGTTTTTTCTCACCTTTTGTAGGATAGGGAGTCGGTTTCCGCGCCCCTTCCAGCTCTAGTGAGTTGGATTTGACCATTTCACCGGGCACACCTCAAAGGGTGTTTTGTTTGGTGTGCGACCTGTAAAAACATCTATCGCACACTCTCTTATTTCTTCGATGGACCTCCGTTTGTAGTTTGCGCTGACATGTACTTTCTCTCTTATGTCAGGGCAGAGATTTTTGCTGAAGATATATTTAAACCCTACCTCTTCCTCCATTTCTGGTTCGCATCTGTCACCGAAATAGGCACGGAATATTCGGTCATAATATGACCTTGGGTGCTCATTCCTACCTTGCTTGATGTCAGCCGCCGCTATGATGCCATCGGGCCCCGTGCAAGGAGTATACTCCTTTATCAGCGCAGCACATAAAAGACTGTAGTCTTTCATCACGGCGTCCCGTTGACGCTTCATGAAAGCATGCACTGTCCTGTCCGAGGTTAACCTTACCAGACAGATTTTATCATCAACTGTAGCTTCTGGGAAGCGTTGAAGCTGGAAATCAAGGTCATCAAAATAGATCTTGGTTTCATGTGAGCCCAACGGACCTGGAGCGAAGGTTTGAATGCTTTTAGCCATTTTCCGTAGTTCAGCCATTGAGAGAGGAGGATGTGGGTTATCATCAGTCTCATCCATCTGCGTATGTGGTGGGTTTTCTGGCCCATAGTACGCAGGTCCCTGCCCCTGTTGAGAGGGCTTACCAGGTACGTTGTACGGTTGGAGTGCCCGCTTTTTCCGGGGAGGGGGTAGTGGTGATGTAACCCGCGGTGTTGGTGATCTAGGCAACGGTGTAGGAGATCTAGGCGGCGGTGTTGGTGCTCTAGGCTGCGGTGTTGGAAACTGTGTTTCCCTGAGATCCAACCATCTTTTTCTCTCTACAGAGAGTTGATCTGTTGTCACAGCCTGCAGTGCCTGACAACTTTGTAGTTGGGCTCGCAACCTTTCATTATCACATTTTAACATCGCGTGCCGTTGTGAAAATAATTCCTTGTCTTGTGTACATATCTTTAGTTTGTATTGTAAGCACTCATTTTCATTTTGCAACACCGTGCACCGTACTTGTGATTTTTTATGATCACTTTGTAGCTTTGTGCCCAGTTGTTTATTCTCCACAGTTTCATGGAGTTTCATTGTTGTTAAGGTCAGCTCAGCCTTACAAACTGTTAATTCTCTCTGTAAACTCTTTTTATCACATTTCAACTCCGTACATTTCTTCTCAGCTTCTTCTCGTGCATGTGTGCTTTCCTCTAGGGATGTTGTGAGCCATTGCACATTGTCCTGCAGTGCTAGAATCTCTGTTTTGAGCAGCTCTAAAATTTCAAAATTTGTTATAGATGAGTCAGCATCTTCTGCCTCTGTATCTGCCATCTTTTTGTTTTGATTTTGTTTGAATCAATAAGATGGTATTTATTATAGTGTAAGCAAATAAATGTTTTCTTAGCGTTGAGTTACTTCACTAAAACAGCTTTCTGGTTTTATCCTTGTAATCTATAAACAAGTCTTTTATTCATTTAGTACCTTTTATTTATTTTAGGTTTTACCTTCAATGAAAAATGTTGTAAGTTAAAGCCTTTGTGGCCGTATTAACTTAATAGACTTATCTTTTAAAACAATTACTATTAAACCACGCTTAATTTTTCTGTCTTTCACTCAAACACCTATTTAAAGATTTCAAATAAATGCACTGTTCACACTAAAATTTAGCAGATCCTGTTTAATTTTGCTCCAAGAGAATGTATCTGGAGTGAAAAATGTACTTTTGGTTGTTAATTTAAACTCTTTTGTGTTTAAAATAAGCAAAAATGTTTGTCTGTACCTCTGTTATTCTAAATTTTTTATTTAAAATAAACAGGAGTTTTTTGTTTGTGTACAGAACAATTTTAAAAGTGGTATTTCACCATAAAAATGCTGACTTTTATTATGTTTTGAAAGAACTCATCTGTTAACGTCCAACAGGGGGCAGATTCAAGTCTTAATGTTATCACGAGGCGACTGGTTTTTCTATTCAGTATTTAAAATAAAAACAACCTTTTAGAATTAGTTTCTAGTGTGTCCGTGATAATTGCTCGAACCACGTTCTTGTCAGAGACAAATTTATGTTGTTAGACAGTGTAGATGGCTTCAAATGAGCTTTTAAACTTTTAGTGAAACCTCTGTTCGCCGTGTGTGTGAGAGCTGTCACTCAAAGTGCAGCACCTGGAAATGACGACAAAAAATAGGCGGGTCGACGCAGCGCGTCACCAGCTTCCGTACTTGAGCGAGGCGGAGCTCGCTACACAGATACGTGACGTCAACCAATCAATCATAGCGCATGTAGTTCTTTTCCCAAGCGTTCATGGTGAATGTAGTTTTATTACCATCAACCAATGCAGTGCCGGAAATGACGACAAAAGTGGGCTGGTCGCATCGGCGTGCGTCCCCACTTCAGCGAATCAGCGCTTTACAGATACGAGACGTGATTGACAGATCACGACTCTCGTTTTATCCAATCACAGCTCATAAACAAACATGTATGACACGTCGCTTTAACGTTAGCTTAGCACAGCAGAACCCAATTCTACAGACTCTATACACAACTCAAACGCTTCAAATTAACTTTCCAAAATTCTGAAATATGCGGCGAGCACACCTAGATAGGCCAACTTAGTTACGCTTAGTAACCCAGCACTGCAGCTGTTGAACAAACACGGACTCTCAGGGAGCCACTTCAAGGTCGGTTCCGGTCCACTTTTTAATGGAGCAGGACTCGGGTCTGACAGAACCCAGCCGACAACGTTCTAACAGTAATATGCTTTTTTGACCTGTTCTAAAATGTAAAATACCACACCCAGCAATCTGGTAGATGTCAATAATAGCTTTCAGGCAGTTTGACTCGACGGTCAACAAAGCTTTGTACAGGAATCTGTGCGTGAACTGGACCGAACCGAACCAGAACCCCCCACAGACCAGGGGCTGACGAACCAGCTCGACCTCACAGCACAATCCAAAAACATCAGCACTCTGTACCTTTGGACATTCGTCTCGGTGGATAGAGTTGTAGAAGCAGTCTTGGACTCACAGGTCATCTGTCCGTGAAGTCCAGTTGTACCTCGGCGTGTTTATAGATTCTCGTGTCGTGACGCCTGCCTTCCTCGTCAAAGACCGTGGCATGTCCTGGTTAGTTTTCAAAATAAAGCGTTCCTCCAGAGAGTTCGTTCAGAACTTGGAGTTCTTGGAGATGACTTATAACTTGGCATGTTATAAGTCTTTAACTGAATGACGTGTCCTTAGCGTGTGACTAAACGTCCATCCAGCTCTTTGGGAAAGTTCACATCTCTCCTTCCTCACAGGAACTAACTGTTTCAGGAAAACTTAGAACCCTTAGTAGAAGATCTGAGATGAGAGAGACTTGTCTCTTTTTCATTGGTCCAGAAGAACCAGTCGAGCAGTTCACTTGTTATCATGATTCAAGGTGAAATCAGAGCAGAGAGAAATTGTTTAGGAAAGTGTCTCAGTGAGGAGACTTTCAGACGCTAGTGAGAATTTTAGCTGAAACTCAACAAAAACAACTTCTGAGAAAGGCAGTTTGACATATTATCTGAACTTTGACACCTTTTCATTTGTAGAAATGACACAGTGATGTTTCACATTTAAAGAATAACAGCATATAACATATACAGTATCATCAAAGTGACAAAAGTTATTCTTTTGATTACATTAGAATAAAAACAAAGATAGAAATACTGTAGTCTCTTTTGGTGACTATGTTCTCAGATTACAACTAATGGAATAATTTGTAATAAATGTCTTGTTTTACTGAGAGGTCAGTAA
>JBBPBX010062943.1:5205-15937 GCA_038048925.1 Garcialebias charrua
TTACATAGGCAGAGCAGAAAGTGTGGCAGGATCTCGCTTCAGTAGATTTCAACCGGTTTTTCTGCGTAAAGCCACAAGATATCAATCCAAAGATCACAACGAACAGGCTCTCCTGCCAAGAACAGCCCCGTTGTTGCACCACTCCTCCACAACCACAACAGACCGGCTGGTTTTCTGTAAAGCGTGTCGACCAGCAGCAGGTGACTCAAACAGCAGGAGTTGTTTTAGGAGGACAGGACGACAGCAGGGCATAGAAGAGCAAACCTCTGAGGGAAAACCAGCTGACAAACATTACCTGGCAACCTCGAGGCTTCCTCTGACTCAGTCAAGCTCGCAATGAGGCCACATTATTTCATTTAACAGGTGAAACTATGAGACAAGGTGATGCTCAGGTGTAACAAGCACCTCTGAGGTGTTGAAGGTGACATGAAGCATGAGAGAGGTGCATAAATCCAACTGCAGAGCCTGAGGTAACCAACGAGAAGCTGCCGGCACCGAGGTTGTTGCCAAGGCTTGAAAACAAAAAGCACGAGTCCCTCATGGAACATGAATCACGCACGGCCTCCACATCCCGTTACTTTAAAGTGAATCCAATAAAGCTGCACGGTTTAAATGGATGAAGCGCCTCGTCGTCCAGCTCAGGCAAGCTCTGAGGCCCGACCGGGTCAAGTCCCAGATCAATACCTGTTCCAATATTATCACTTTATGAAAAACTGGAAGTTTTAAAACTGAACTCACCACTAAGCATCAGCTTGTATGACGTTCCCACAACTTAACTTTAGCAACTGTACCATGATTTCATGTTGATGCATGAAAGAAATGCATGATTTGATTTGGTTGGGAAAAAATAATAATTTTCCTTTTGCAGCCTAAAGGATATCATATTGTGCTAAATAATACCTATAAATGATACTTAATACACAAGTTATTAATAGTTATTTTAATTTGAATGCACAGATATGTATTAAAAAAGAGAATAAAAAACATATCCGTTTAAAATCAGTATTCAAAATGTGTCCTCAGCTCAGGACAGATTTAAAACCATATTGTGATGCACTTTTTTATTTATAACATGTTTATGTTGGCTGAAATTTTAATTATTAGTACAGTATTAAAACAATAATTAATATGGTGTTGGCTAAAACACTCTGATCAACAGGTTGTTTTATTCATACTCATTTATAGTTTATTTTTAATTCAACATAAATTGAAGAGCTATATTATTTTCTCTCCACTTTTCTAACATTCTGAGCCTGACAAGCTGATGTTAATTAATTAGCCAGTTATTAGATGGTTATTAGACGGTTATTAGCCATTATTAGCCAATTTTCCCCGTTATTACCCATTATTACTCGTCATTACCAGTTATTAGCCAGTTATTACAGTTATTCCCTTTATTAGTGGGTTATTACTGATTTCTCACCGTTATTACAGATATTAGATAGTAAATTAGTAATTATTAGTTGTTATTGTAATTAAGTAAGTAATTTTTATTTACCGTATATATCACATTTTACAGACATGAGAGTCACAAAGTGCTTCACAAGAGGAAAAATAAAATAATAAAATCACAGAAAAATAAAATCATAAAATCACAGAGATACTATACAAAAAGGTAAAAACATAAGCTCTAAAAACAATTGGCCCGTTATTGGCCCGTTATTAGCCCGTTATTAGCCAGTTATTAGCCAGTTATTAGCCAGTTATTAGCAGATTATTGGCCGATTATTTGGCCGATTATTTGGCCGATTATTAGCCGATTATTACCTTGTTAATTTCCTGTTATTACCTGGTTATTACCCATTATTACTCATTATTACCTTTTATTAGCCAGTTATTACCTTTATTAGCTGGTTATTACCTATTTTAGCTGGTTATTATCATTATTAGCTGTTTATTAGCAGTTATTGGCCCTCTATTAGTGCGTTATGAGCCTGTTATTAGCCTACGTAGCAAACCTGCAATGATTTCATCTGCTAACGTGCCAAGTCTTGGAGCTTGTTTATTTTAAAACAGCATTTCCTCAAACAACAAAAGGATGAGTGTCTCGTGTCTGGTGGAGAAGCCATGACTGACGGTTTATCCAATGTTCAACTAACAGAGGCCATCTTTTCATAAACAACCAGAAATGTTTGGCTAGGGGGGTGGGGGGGCATCAACCATCGACTGCCATACTCAACAGATAGGAGAGGAGGAAACCTTGAAACTGGCATGGCTTCGGCTTCCAAGCAGTATCTGGAGCACAAGCCGGTGCTAGTCACGTGCACAATAAAAATTTGCGTTGAATGTGCAGAGTGGATGGATGAGAGTCGACTCTAAACGTGCAGGTCGCGGCAGCCAGCTGTGGTCTGGGTTTTGGTGTCAAACAGTGGTTTCTCATACTGGTTTCATTTGGTTTCACAGTCCGAGCGCAGAAACATTTCGCCTTCTCCAAAACATCAACCTCTTCTGCTTCCAAGTGGTTGTGAGGGGGAGACGGGCACAAGTGGGGGCACTGCTCAAGTCTGAGCAGCCTGATGATGCAATCTGGCAGAAATACCCCCCACCTCCTCTTTAACACACACACACACACTCCTCCCCGCTCCCAAATCTCCCAACCGGCTGCTCCAGCGATGACATCACCTCCCTGACGAGCAGCGTGGCAGACGACAGTTGCAGGGCGGCGGGCGGAGCTTGGCGTTTTCATTTTTCCAAGTCATCTCCAGCTGTCACGCCGGCAGCAGATCTTTCCAGGATTTTATTCACTCAACTTCCTCCAGCTCGAGCAGCGAATGCACAACGTGATGAAAACAAACGTGGAAAAAGTGCCAACGCAGATTCAGCAAATTTATTCTTCTATAAGAGAAAACACCTGAGCAGCTCCAGCTCTGCCACACAGCGACTTACACAACGTGCACAGACAGAACCGGAAAAATCAGCTCACGCGTTGATTCTGGGGAAAATACGTGATTTTAGGAGGAACTCGTTTTTGGTGATTGAGATCCTGTTGCATCGGAAGTTATAGAAAAGTTTAGACTTAATTCAGACAAAACAACAGAAGAGGAAGATGATGATGGACTATCATCATCACTGAAGGACAACTTGAAGGAATGCTCATCGCTCGAAAACTGCCAGTTTTTGACTAAGAGCAACTTACCGTATTTTCCGCCTGATAAGTTGCACCTCTCTAGAAGTCGCTTTGTCCAATTATTGGCAATAAATTGGAAAAATCCATAAACGTGTCGCACCTTCAGTTAAGTCGCATCTGTTATGCGTCACCGCTATGCAACGCGTCAGCGCGTAATTTGCCCTGATACAAATGGCCGCCACAGGAGCGAGCACGCACGGAAGGACTTTACAAGATTAACACCGTAAAAACAATTATTTGTTTGCTGAAAATTATAGCAAAGATGTGTCTTAGCTGAACTTTTCCTTAATAAATGAACGCAATTGTCAAATCAGCTGGATTTAAAAAAGTAGTTTCGCCACGTGCACGCGCGCGGGTGGGACGGCTTTATTTCTTTAAAATTTAGCTAAATAAACGCTTAAAAATATATATTTCTTAGCTGACATTATAGCACAAGGGTTCCTGAGCTTAACCGTTCCTTAATAAATTCACGAAATGGTCAAATCTGCTGGATTTAAATTGTTTCGCTTTGACGTCTTCCAAACCGTCGCGTGCGCTGCGAAAATAAATTATAAATAAATCGAATTTTAGCTCAAATGTCTCATACAGGTAACAGTTTGTAAATGTCCATGTTGTGATTACTTTCTGTAAGTTTGATAAAAATCTGTTCTGTAGTTCATGACTTATTTACCGTAGATAAATAGTACCCGTTGCTAACAAACACAGCTAACAGTGGTTACCTCCAGAGCAGGAGGCCGGGCTGCGACAGAGTCAGTCCGACCAGAGGAGGCTGCCGTCGGACACATGAGGGGGAAACAATTGGTGGACCCTAGCGGACAAAAGTGGTACTGCACCATTTTTTGCCAAAATAAAAAACGGTCATATCTGAGCCAAAAATTGGTCTAAAAATATGGGGGGAAAAAATCCATAAACACGTCTCACCTCTCTATTAGTCGCAGGGCATGCAAATTAGGCAAAAAGGTGCAACTTATAGACCGGAAAATACGGTATGTTGAGAAATGACCTTGAAAATAGTGTTTTGCCCAATCTCAGGCAATTTTATCTTTTTGAAGCACATGGCTGGACTTTGCAAATAGTCTTACCGGAGCTGTGGCCCAGAGCCCCAAGATACAGGGGGGGGCTGCAAAATAAAAATACTGCTCAGTTGACGCTCAGATGAGAGTTTCATTAAAATCATTCAGCCATTTGTGAGATGTTTCGCTAACAGAGACAGATGTGCCGTTTTCTGAACCTAACAGAGATGTTTTGTCTTGTTGGGGTGGAAGAAGAAGAGTCTTCCACTGAAAGCATATTCATGGACGTTAAATTAATTTTCCAGGCAGCGCTGGAGGAAAATCAACCTTTCCCTTCACCTCCAGACAGTTTTCTGAGCCGACCTGTCGTCTTCACGCCTGCCGAGGCCTGACAAACCCCCGAACGCCGTCTGAAGCGAACGCCCGCTCGCCCCGCTGACATTTGCAGCCCTCGGATTTGTTGCGCTGCGAGGCTGACAGCGAGGGCAGATGAATATTAATACATCTGCCTCCTGTGAGAAGCCGCCCGGCTCGAGGATGACAGCTGACGACAAACTGCAAAACAACAGCAGGAGGAAGCCCGAGAGCTGCCGTTTATCACTCAAACAGCTCGACTCAGAGTTAATCCAGTTAAAAAATTAAACTACAGCAGCTAATGCTGCAGATTAATTACTGTAATAACTACGAGCAGGAGGCTTTTATTATTCAACAGTTAAAAACGTTGCACCAATTTTACCAAAACTTTCAGAAAGTTGGAGTCAACTCAATCCAAGATGTCCAATGACCATAACTTGGTGAATTATAATGAATTTGAGCTAAAAATTAGTGTGGTAGTAGCTGAGAGTCATTCACAACTAGCAGCAAACTGGTGGCAGCCAGACAAAAACATCCAAGAAAGTTAGTAGTGGAGGTAAAACACCAAAAAGTATAGTGTAAGGCTTTTAATAACTGTGCTAGAGATACATCAAAAAAGATCTACCGGTTTCGACCCAACCTGGGTCTTCCTCAGGATCATTACAGACAAAAAGTACTAGGAGCTCTTAAATAACATACAAACAAAATGATACACGTGTAGAAAATCAAGTAGAGTAACTCAAAGATTGTATCATTGAACAGAAGAGGAATCACTCTGATAAAAGATCACCAGCTTATAGCATGTATATGTCAATACCAAACAAAAGCAACAATGAAACATATTATCATTAATCATTTCTAACAATATATCCACCTCTAAATGATGCAAAAATACTCTGATGCATGCTCAATGCAAAAATGTATTTTAAGAAATATTTAACAGTCAATGTAACCTAGAGGCAAAAAGTTCACAACTAGGTCTGTCATGATAGTAATTATTGTCCAATTTCAGAAGAAATGTTCATTTGTTTTGCATGTAGTACCTTTTTCAACCACCGGATGGCAGTATAAGACTGAACCGAAGGATGGATAGTGAGGGCGCAAGCCGCGTGTCTTTTTAAGAAAAATGGGAGGGAGACCCCTTGACGTGACATGGGCCGTCTCTATTCGGTTTTCAAGATGGCGGATGCTCAGTCTGGTTTGAGCTCTTTAGCATAGCATTTGTCACACAAATCTTTTAATAAAAATTTTTACAAATCAGTAAACAAGTTCTCAGCTTCTTTTTGCAGAAAACTTTTTACACAAAGGCACGAGTTTCAACCGTGAGTTTTGTAGCTTCGACAAGACGGAGGTGTTTTCCTGAGGTCGGCCTGTTAGCTTAGCTCGTAGCTTAGCGTCTCAGCTTAGCTGCTTTTAACGATCCAAAAACAAGATTCTGGACGGTTAATTGATTTTAAAGAGAAAAGAGAAAGGGAGGAGTCAGTGAAGACACCGGAGTTGAGACTTTTGTCATCCAGTGTCTTCAGTTAAGACATCAAGAAGCGATAAAGCCGATAAATGAAAACGAGGTTAAAGATTTTCATTTATCATGCGATTGATTTATTGTTTATCGTGACAGGCCTCTTATGAGCAAGACATCACATTGCTGCATGGCTTTGTCCATAATGTTTGCTGTAAACAGCCCTAATGATCTATAACGCTTGCATGAAGGGCGATCTGCATTCCTTCGTTATTTCTAGTTTGACCACTTGTTTCTGAGTAAGGACGAGGCTGCAGCTCATGGAATCAGTTCAGCTGCTGATAAGAATAAAAAACTCACTTTCATGAAAGTTTTCCTGCTCCTCCGAGTCCCGACTGTGCTGCACGTTCTCTGACCCCGTCTGCCTCCGAAACAAACAATCTGCCGTGAGTCCGGATCAGAATCCGCCTCACGTCGTCCTCCCTCTGGACCTGAAGTGTTCTGTGCTTCACTCTCAACCAGAGCCACGTCTGCGACCAAGAGGCGATTTCAGCAAATATTACTCCAGCGGGAGTCCAGTGAGGACATCAACCAATATTCACATTCGGGGGATTGGGTCACCGCTCGTAAAGAGCCGACGGAGCCAACAAAAGGATAAAATCTGAATTTATGGCCCTGTGGTAAAACCCAGGCCTCCGAGCCTGTACAACAGAACCAGTCCCTCTTTAACCCCGCGGGTCATAATCTCCCGGGGAGGAGGAGACAAAATAGCATCTCCATGGCAACCATCGGTCTGAAAGGTGAGGCGGTGAGATGCTTCGGCCGCAGAGCGACTACAAACCGACACTGAACGCCCAACTCGGGGAGACGGAACCAAACCGTTCAACTTCACTCACGTGAGAGGAAGAGGAGCAGGACAGTAAAGTCATCTTTATGGTTTTACCAGAAAATTACATGGATTCACGTCGCATTAAGGAAAGAATGCTCATCATCCGCCGCCTACCAACATGTTGCTGAGAACCACTGAAGGGATTTTAATGAAACTTGCAGATAAACTTCTACAGGTGGTTGTCTTTAGAGTCCGTCCAGTTCAAGTTAAATGGTAAATGGACTGTACTGGTTTGGCTCTTTTCTACCTAATCAAGATGCTCAAAGCTCGTTACAACACAACCTGTGCCTTCATTGTGTAAATCAAGGTTGGATGAATTTACCCATTCATACAGAACTCTACTACATCTCTACAAAGCTAATCTGAATCTGTAAAGATTAATTAGTGCTTTAGGTCACATTCATGCACCGATGGGACACATTCTCTCTTTTGCCCTTGACGAAGACGTCGCTTTCACCCGCTCCTCCCTCCCTCCTGCTTTTTTGCCCTCTTGTCCTGTGATCCTCCTCAGAACCACTCTTTAAACATCTTCCGAATCAAAATTTATTATGGATCTGGTCAGCTGGTCTCTCAACACGTTGACATTTTTTTAGATGATCGAGTGCAGGAGAGCCCACATGTCCTGACGGCACACACACGGCTGGATATGCCATGGGTTACTGGGGTGTTTGGAAGATCATGTGCCTGTCTGTGCTGTCTGTTGAGGACGTAGAAGATGTATACAGTACCTGGATTTATGACAACAGGGATTCTGCTTTTTGAAATCGGTAGATATCTGGGTTATCGGCTAATGAAGACGTCGGCAGCAGTTTTGGCAACAGTTAAGCTGCCAGCCCTATATGAAGGATCACTCCGTGCTTTGAGCTCTCAGATATGCTTTGCGAGCTGAACCGCAAGTTGGACGTTATTACTGAGAATCGTGGGCCACTTGCAGCTCCTAGGACTCGCCGGCATGAAGGATTTGACTTTGGAGAAGGCTACAAGCACGGACCAGAGAAATGTCCACGGATCTAGCTTTTTGGATTCACCACTGAGTGAACCAGCAGAACTGAAGGCAGACATGGAATCAGTCGAGTCTGCCTGCCCCAAACAATTGTTCATCTGAATGTGGCCTCACCGCTGGCCTTGGACAGGCCAACTTGTCTCAAATTGCTCCTTTGCCGAGGGACACTTCAACACATGGCTGCTGGTGAAATCGAACTTCGATGCTCATACCAATTTTTTACAAACGCACCTTGATATAAAAAAATAAAATAAAATGGAAACCAGCAGAAGATTCTCCGCCACCGACAGACAAAAGCTTTTAGGAAAACAAAGCTCTCGAACATGAATCCCATCAGGGCCAGATGTGAACGAAGCAGAAAGCTGCAGAGTTGTATTTCAACACGAGCCTGAGACGACCAAAACTTTCCACCTCTCGACGGCACAAAGACACGTCATGAAGATCAGATAAACGTGACATTAAAGAAAGGATTTCCTTAACCCTTCAACAGAACTAACAGACAACAGATAAACACAATTTACAGTCCAGACCTGAGACATTAGTTTACAGACGTCAAGTTCTGAGAAGATCCCCGAGTTGCAACAACGTCACCGATTCAACAGTTTCAGGGGCGATGAAGAATCAAAGTGAACCTTTTCTCCAGGTTTAAGTGCAAACACCTGTCGACACCGAAGCTGTGCGGCGAACTCGCAGGAGTCAACCGCTCAGAACAGAAGTTTTAAACCAACTCTGGATGGCGGAGGGATGACGTGGAGAGAGATGAAGAAACAAAGGTTGACACGATGAATGAGAGCAACGCCGCTTCGACAGGCGGCCAGGAAAGGACGACACCTTTCATTTCCACCGCGCTCCATCACTGGCAGAGCAGAGGTTTTGATTTTTTTTTATGCGAGCGTCGATTCAATCAAGTCCCAGAAAGATGATGATAAATAAAGAACTCGTCAACCAACATGAAAATCTCAGCTTCAGTTGTAACAAACATTATTAAATTTTATATTTTGGAGGGTTTTTCCACTGATGACCAACAAAGTCAAACTAAAGATGGAGCTATTTCAGCTCGAACGTTGCCTGGACGGACGACAAATCACTTTATTTTTTAATAAATTACATTTCAGCTCAGAGATCTAAAGGTACCTGTACCTTTTCTTGTGTTGTTACGTAGTTTAAACCTTCAGCTGCTGACGAGTTTGCAGGTGCAGCTCTTACAGGAATGCATATCGCCCGCCGCCTTTCATGCCAGAGTTTTAGACCAAGATCGTTTTAAGTCGAGATATCATGACGTCGTGTGATTTCAGCTACTACTACAGTAGTCCCTCGTTTATCGCGGGGGATCCGTACCCTGAAGACCACGATATGTGGAAAACAGCGAAGTAGGAACAGTAGTACAAGTATTAACTCTTAATTTATATACTGGTAGTCTTCGAGTTACAGCGATTCGACTTTACGAACGCGCTTTACGAACGCGCTCCCATTGAAAAGCAGCAGAAAATACGGTACTGAAACGAAACTTAAGGGAGCTTGAAACTTACAGGAGGGAAGGGGAAGCTGGGGAAAAAAACTTAAGGGAGCTTGACACTTAAAGGAGGGAAGGGGGAGCTGAAACGAAACTTAGGGGAGCTTGAAACTTAAAGGAGGGAAAGGGGAGCTGAAACTAAACTTAGGGGAGCTTGAAACTTAAAGGAGGGAAGGGGGAGCTGAAACGAAACTTAGGGGAGCTTGAAACTTACAGGAGGGAAGGGGGAGCTGGAAACGAAACTTAGGGGAGCTTGAAACTTACAGGAGGGAAGGGGGAGCTGGAAACAAAACTTAGGGGAGCTTGAAACTTACAGGAGGGAAGGGGGAGCTGGAAACAAAACTTAGGGGAGCTTGAAACTTACAGGAGGGAAGGGGGAGCTGGAAACAAAACTTAGGGGAGCTTGAAACTTACAGGAGGGAAGGGGGAGCTGGAAACAAAACTTAGGGGAGCTTGAAACTTACAGGAGGGAAGGGGGAGCTGGAAACAAAACTTAGGGGAGCTTGAAACTTACAGGAGGGAAGGGGGAGCTGGAAACAAAACTTAGGGGAGCTTGAAACTTACAGGAGGGAAAGGGGAGCTGAAACGAAACTTAGAGGGAAGGGGGAGCTGAAACGAAACTTAGGGGAGCTTTAAACTTAAAGGAGGGAAGGGGGAGCTGAAACGAAACTTAGGGGAGCTTGAAACTTAAAGGAGGGAAGGGGGAGCTGAAACGAAACTTAGGGGAGCTTGAAACTTACAGGAGGGAAGGGGGAGCTGAAACGAAACTTAGGGGAGCTTGAAACTTACAGGAGGGAAGGGGGAGCTGAAACGAAACTTAGGGGAGCTTGAAACTTACAGGAGGGAAGGGGGAGCTGAAACGAAACTTAGGGGAGCTTGAAACTTACAGGAGGGGGTTTCCATGGACGCGCTCAGTGGAAACTTACAGTAGGCAGACCTTTGGACCGCGTGTGAAAATACAGGAGGAGCGGAGGACAGCAGTACAACGAGCTAACATGCTAGCAATGAGCTAACATGCTAACAGACGTTGCTGTAAATGCTATGGACCTCGTGAAGCAAGCTGCAGAGCTCGGAGGTGCACTAGCTAACATGCTAACAGACGGAGGAAGAAATGACCAGCTCCCAGTAAGAAATTAACTCTTTTTTTCCTTCATTATGGCTCCTAAATGTATGTGGTTTTTGATAATTATGTAGGGTAATGTGTTAGGATAGGCTAAGTGCTTGGTAAAAATACAGTACTGTACGTATGAGGTGCTTGGATGTATGAGGTGCCGTTTGGACGTATTTTCGACTTACGGCGATTTTCGTGTTACGAACGGGCGTAGGAACGGAACTCGTTCGTAAGTCGGGGACTACCTGTATTATATATATATA
>JBBPBX010062944.1:0-20677 GCA_038048925.1 Garcialebias charrua
CCCTGACCACATTGTACCCACACCCTGACCACATTGTACCCACACCCTGACCACATTGTACCCACACACTGACCACATTGTACCCACACCCTGACCACATCAGTGTTTCCCCTGCCATTACTCAAGGAGGACGCCCCACCAACAGAATCAAGAGCCCTGCCTACCCAATCCCCCAGCACCCCCATGCAGCGTCGCCACGTTCAGACGGGGAGCGGACATTAGCCGCTCAGACTCCAAACTGAGACAACTGCACACATTACAAATGTAGCGCTTCGCTAACATGGCCACCACTCCCCCCGCCATCAACAAGCAGGAGACGAGCCCCCTCCCGAGTTGAGTAACCAAGGAGAAACACAACACATCATCATCAAATTGTACCCACACCCTGACCACATTGTACCCACACCCTGACCACATTGTACCCACACCCTGACCACATTGTACCCACACCCTGACCACATTGTACCCACACCCTGACCACATTGTACCCACACCCTGACCACATTGTACCCACACCCTGACCACATTGTACCCACACCCTGACCACATTGTACCCACACCCTGACCACATTGTACCCACACCCTGACCACATTGTACCCACACCCTGACCACATTGTACCCACACCCTGACCACATTGTACCCACACCCTGACCACATTGTACCCACACCCTGACCACATTGTACCCACACCCTGACCACATTGTACCCACACCCTGACCACATTGTACCCACACCCTGACCACATTGTACCCACACCCTGACCACATTGTACCCACACCCTGACCACATTGTACCCACACCCTGACCACATTGTACCCACACCCTGACCACATTGTACCCACACCCTGACCACATTGTACCCACACCCTGACCACATTGTACCCACACCCTGACCACATTGTACCCACACCCTGACCACATTGTACCCACACCCTGACCACATTGTACCCACACCCTGACCACATTGTACCCACACCCTGACCACATTGTACCCACACCCTGACCACATTGTACCCACACCCTGACCACATTGTACCCACACCCTGACCACATTGTACCCACACCCTGACCACATTGTACCCACACCCTGACCACATTGTACCCACACCCTGACCACATTGTACCCACACCCTGACCACATTGTACCCACACCCTGACCACATTGTACCCACACCCTGACCACATTGTACCCACACCCTGACCACATTGTACCCACACCCTGACCACATTGTACCCACACCCTGACCACATTGTACCCACACCCTGACCACATTGTACCCACACACTGACCACATTGTACCCACATCCTGACCACATTGTACCCACATCCTGACCACATTGTATCCTAGGGGTGGGCGATATGGCTCAAAAATTATATTGTGATATTTCAGAGCATTATCACGATAACGATAAATTTCGTATATAACAAAAAAACAGAAATCAAATTTATTTATTTGACAAAATTAACTTAACATGTTGCTTTGCAGTATTATATAAAATTTTAAAAAACAAGGGGTAATTTTACTGAAATTATTTTATTTAGTAAAGTATTCAGTCTCCAAGTATAAAAAAAAATTAAAATGATCCGTTATTTAGATTGAAAAAGTCTGCACAAAATATAGATCAACAAAATCCACCACAAAAACTAAAGTGCAGGTGTAGTTTCCTAAAACAACTAAATAAAATGAATCTTAAGATCTGTTGAGCATAAATGAAACCTACAACAAAATATATGTTGTCTTTAAAAGAGCTATAACTTCCGGAACTTGTAACAAGGTGATCAGCTGACCCTGAAGCTTGTTGGTGTTTCAGCTTCATCTGTTCCTGCAGGAATGATTCATTTATCTGATCTGTCTCTGATCACCTGCCTCTTGGTCCGTGGACCGACTGTGAAACTCGAGACAATTGAGCCGTGCGTGTTTGTACAGACAGTTTAGAGCGGGGGAGACGCAGCACCGGCTGCTCAGAGCGGGGCGGGGAGAGGGGGTGACATTTGAGCTGTCTGTACCTGCAGTTTAGAGCTGGATGGAGAGAATTTGAGACGCGCGTTGTTTGTTTTTAGCTTTTTAGCACGTAACTAATTAGGGTTACACCAGTATACTGTAGACTGGTGTAGGGGAGGTGCGCAGTTGTTTGAAGCGCTCAGTTGTTAAGGGGGCGGGGCGCCCTGACGTATTACGTCATGAAATTAGCATATCATGATATAACGTTTTTGCCCGGGCAAGCTTTTTTCTACCGGTATTACCGGGAACGATATAATGTGGCCCAGCCCTATTGTATCCACATCCTGACCACATTGTACCCACATCCTGACCACATTGTACCCACATCCTGACCACATTGTACCCACATCCTGACCACAGTGTACCCACATCCTGACCACAGTGTACCCACATCCTGACCACAGTGTACCCACATCCTGACCACAGTGTACCCACATCCTGACCACAGTGTACCCACATCCTGACCACAGTGTACCCAGTGTATTAGAAAAATCCAAAAAAGCTAAGTCTGGTCCTCTGGACATTCAAAAAACAAAACAAAAAAGTAGAAACATTTTGTCTTTCCTCCGAAAGACTTCCTCAGTCTGAGGTGCTGTATTCAGCTCTGTCATATAAATAGCACCTTCTCACAGTGGATCCACCAGTTTGTTGCTGACAGCTGAAACCAGCTGCTGACATGATCAAGGAGGACCATCAGCCTAACGATGGATCATTAGCACCAATGTTCCCTCTAATTTTTCATGTGTCTGGGCATACACACAAGCTCTCTGAGCACACTGAGGACCACTATGAGCAACATCAGGAGTGCGCACTATGGCCACACACCTGTTATAAATCTGGGATCATAGAAAGTTACATGGCGTATTAAAAGAATCAGATTACAGCAGCAACTCCCATGAGTTTGCTTTTAATATAAGTGATTTGCCCCACTTAAAATGAAAAAACAATAACATTGATGTTCATGAGATGCATAGTATGTTATAGGATACAGGACCAGGATCAATCATAGGGGGAAAATCAATCACTTTTTTTAACTGCTTAAAGTGAAACTAAACCAAAATTTAAATTTTTTTAGCTGATAAACTCCCTAGAATGTGTTTAAAAGGTTTCATAGCACTATGTCTGTGTTAATTTTCATGTAATTGTTTGTATTTGTTTAAATCTGCAATATTTGGTCTAAAAACGTGTTTACGGTAGCCCTATGGGTTGAACAGAGGTTATTGCACCTTAATTTTCATATTGGTCATGGACTGTTCACTCTGATGTGTCTTGTACACTCTGACGTCACGAACTTGGTTCAAGCAGAGCCAATCCCCTGCGGAGCTGAGACGGTCCTCACTGCATGCATACCTTATATGGAAGTGCTACATTTCTCTCCTGAAAAGCTCTGCAACAAAGCATATTATTGTTTTCGGAATGGCACTAGTTATTTGTGTATTTTAACTTGTTTATTTTAAGAATATTTTTCACTTCATCGAAACTATCTGGTTGTATTTGTTTTAATAGTGTGCGACAAAGGAGTGATATGTGAATGCCTGGTTAGGTCAGTGGTATAACAGTTGGGTTAGGACCTGGGAGACCTGAGTTTGAGCCTCGGACACATAGAACTTTGGGTATAATTATTTTTATTATTTTTTAAGCCTTTGGTTTTGGATAGATCGGGTGGAATATATAAAAACATCTACATGTTTATTCTTTGTTGTTGCTTGGTTTATGTTGTTGGCTAGAGGTTTAGTTTGCTTTAGGTTGTTGCTGGAGGAGGCGTGAGCATAAGCACAAACCCCAACCTCCTCCCCTCCTTGTCTCTCGACACGCCCATTTTGAGGGAGAATTTGAAACTGGCCTGGGGGAGGAGTTACCGTTTCACTCTGTGTTGAGTGCGTCTTTAAAAATACTTTCCACGAAATAACCAGTCACTCTTTTAGAGCTACGGTATATCAGCCTGAAATAAAAAATATCGCAATCAAAATAAATCGTTAAATTTTACCTCTGTGAGGATCTTTAGAAAAAAAAATATATATACTATTTCAGGTTTTTTAAAATTCACAATATCAATTTCATGGCAATTTATGAAAAAGAAAAGAAAGTATTTTCCCATCATTAAAATTGATGTTCCATCATTAAAATTGATGTCATGCCTCACAAGTACGCAAATCCATGTGTGTTCGCTAATGACCTCAGTGATCACTGCACCATTGGAGCCGTAAGAAATGGGAAGTTACCAAAATTAACACCCACCATCATCTTCAAAAGGGATTTAAAACATTTTTGTGAGCAGGCCTTTCTTCATGACTTAGCCACTTTCAACTGGAGTAGAATTTCATTGATAGATGATGTAGAACTTGCACTGGCTTACTTTTATGAGGGTTTTCAAAACATAATCAACACACATGCTCCATACCGTAAATACAGAATAAAGGGACGTAAAAATCCTTGGTTTTCCCCTGAGATAGGAAATCTGCTCAAAGAAAGGGATGCTGCCTGGGCTAAGGCCAGGAAATCAAAAAACGATCATGACTGGCTCAGTTTCCGGCAGCTTAGGAACAAATGCACAACCCTAATTAGAAATGCAAAATCAAATTACTACCTGGACGAATCCACCAAAAATCTAAATGATCCAAAAAGGTTTTGGCAAACAGTAAAATCAAATTCTGGTCAGACAACATCCACTGATTTACCCAGCTCCATCATGACCAGCACAGGTATTCTGTCAGACAAATTGTCAATTCTGAACTGTTTTAATGAACACTTTATATCCTCTGGCTCCCTGTTTGAATCTACACATCCTGAAATGTTATCTGCTGACCAAACTGATGCAAATCCACCCCCAGCTCCACATGTGCTGGACAAACAGGTCACAAATCGCTTTGACTTCGAATCAGTATCTCCCGCTGAAGTTCTAAATGCTCTAAAAACTCTCGACACACGCAAAGCAGCAGGACCTGACAACATAGAACCACTTTTCCTAAAACTAGCTGCAGATTTCATTGCTGAACCTCTTTCCCATATTTTCAATCTCAGTCTCAACACAAATAAAATACCCAAAATCTGGAAATCAGCTTTTGTTCTCCCTCTGCTAAAAGGGGGTGAACCAACAAATGTCAACAACTACAGACCAATTTCAAAATTATGCATTCTTGCCAAACTGTTCGAAAGACTTGTCTGTGATCAGCTAACTGATTTCCTACAATCAAACCATATTCTATCACAATTCCAGTCAGGATTCAGAAAACAACACAGCACCGTCACTACAGTTCTCAAAGTATTAAATGACATCATACATGCCCTGGACTGCAAACAATTCTGTGTTGCCCTATTTATAGACCTGTCCAAGGCATTTGATACAGTTGATCACGGACTATTGACAAACATCCTGGAACACTCTGGTCTATCAAAACTTGCAGTCTCCTGGTTCACCAACTACCTAACTGACAGAACGCAGTCTGTTCATGTAGCCGGATCCTCCTCTACATTCTTAGATGTTGTGAAAGGGGTGCCACAGGGTTCTGTCTTGGGTCCCATTCTTTTCTCTCTATACATCAACGATCTTTGCAGTGATCTGTCAAATGCTTCCCACCATTATTACGCAGATGACACCATCATCTATTGCTGTTCTTCCTCCCTCAGCCAAGCTTTCACCTCTCTTCAGGATGCTTTTAATATTATTCAGTCACGGCTGCAAAAACTTAGACTGGTCCTAAATGCCGACAAAAGCAAGTTCATGGTTCTTGCCAACAGAAAGCTGCAACCAGAGAACCCACCTCAAATTGGAACCCAAGAGGGAAAACAAATAGAAATGGTCTCCACCTACAAATATCTAGGTTTCAACATTGACACTGAACTGTCTTTTAAAACCCACATCTCCAAAATGGCCACTAAACTCAAACTGAAGCTAGGTTTCTTCTTCAGAAACAAATCCTGCTTCTCATGCAAAGCCAGGAGAACATTAGTAGCTGCAACATTCATGCCAATACTAGATTATGGTGACGTGCTGTACATGAGTGCTGCATCAAAATACCTACAGTCCTTAGACTCCATTTACCACGGTGCCCTTCGGTTCATTACTGACTCCAGTTATCGCACTCATCACTGTGAGCTTTACGTAAAATCTGGCTGGTCATCTCTCAGCACTCGAAGATACACTCACTGGATATCCTTCATCTACAAGACCCTCCTAAACCTGGTCCCGTCATACCTCACCTCCTTAATACAAACATCACACAGTCAATACTCCCTGCGCTCTAACGATTTAGTCCTCCTGTCAGTTCCTCCTGTCAGAACTGAACTAGGAAAAAGAGCGTTCAGCTTCGCCGTCCCCTCAGCCTGGAACAACTTACAGAAAGATCTGAAACTATCAACATTCATCTCTCCTGGATCCTTTATGTCAACCGTAGTAGAAAATGTCATCAAGAAACTTGACCATTGCAGATGTTTCTAACCACTACTTATCCAATATACATGTCATTGTTGGGTTTTTTTGTCTGCTTGTTTTGTATATAATGTATATAGAAATCTGTCATATCCTGTTGGTTTTGAACTGTCAACATCTGTTTACTGTGATTGTAGTTTTCTTTATTTTCTTTTTGATAAGTGCAAATGCCTATTGCCAATGTGACGTGTGCTGCTGACCACTTGACCAGGTCACCCTTGTAAAAGAGATCTCGATCTCAATGGGCTCTACCTGGTTAAATAAAGGTGATTGATTGATTGATTGATTGATTGTTTACTCGTGTCTACTGAAAATTTTGGTTTTTTTTTTTCTAATATTGTTTTTCCTTTTTTATACATAATTTCCTCATATTTTTACTCTGCTCACAATATAGTCTCTAGTTTTCAAAATTTAAGCTGTAATGAATATTTTAAAACGCTGAATTAGACAGAAATAGACCCGTTTAAACCAGTCATGATGGGAGAGCTGCAGTTAAAACACAATTAACAATTTAACATGTTTAATTAACAAAAACTGGCGACATGAAGTATTAATGTTGATAAACTGCTACAGAAAGGTCAGCTAACGTTTCACAATGGCAAAAAAAAAGTATTTTAATCAACTTACCGGAGAAAATATGTCTGACATATATATATATACACACATATATACATACATACATACAGGTAGTCTTCGACTTACGACGCCCCCGACTTACGACGTTTCGGACTTACGAACGCATCTCATAAAAATATATATATATAATAATAATAATAATTTTTTAAATAATAAATAAATAAATGTACAGTACTGTACAGTTACCAAGCACTTAGCCTATCCTAACACAGTTAAGGAGTGAGTTGAATTGTCTACCTCCTCCCTAGCAGGCTCCATTCACATAAAGGGAGCTAGCTACATATATACATATATATATATATATATACATAATATACATATATATACAGGAAACCCTCGACCTACGTCACCCGCGACCTACGGCAACTCAGACTTACGATTTTATCATATTTAATAAAAATATGATAAAAAAAAAAAATATATATTATTATTATTATTATTTTTTTTATGTTATTAATTTCATGTGTATAGCACTTTGTTGCAGCTGTGGTTGTTTTAAATGGCTTTATAAATAAAGTATAATTATTAATATTTCATTTTTAATTACAATTTGATCGTATTTACGCAACTTCCGGTCGTTTCCGGTCGCCATTTTACTACAGTACTGCGGTCAATGGAGCTCTAGACGCTCCTGTCAGCTGGCTTTAGAGGACCGTGTGTCCGTTCAGGGTTGCCTCATACGGATAAATTTGCTGGAAACACTCGGTCAACTCTGTGGACGTCTCAGGTCCGGAGGAGCAGCCGCCGATCGCTCCAACAACACCGCCCGACATGCTAACGACAGCAGCTAACAGAGCAGCTAACACAGGCGAAGACACCGAGCCGACATGCCGCGGAGGGGCCATCTGCGGCCGGGAGCTCGCCGCAAATGTCCGCCTGGCAGTCGGGGGACACCGAGCTAACGCGGAGATACAAAGCCGACAGCCTTTTTGAATGAACTGACATGCTAACCAGTGCTGCTAATGGCGGGGCCTAACCGTAGCTAACGCCGAGCAGCTTGTTTTGGATGGAGAAACATCGCGGAGAAACGGCTTTCAGTAAGTTTTTTTTTTTCTGGCTCCAAATGTATGAAGTTAAGAAGCTAACAGTCATTCTTTTAAACAGTTTTGACCACGTGTGTGCGTGTGGAGCGTAAGGAAGCTGGGGGAGCTCGCACCCGAGCTGATGCTAAAAGACGAAGGCAGGCTTTGACCAGCTCAAAGTAAGACATTATATTTTTTATTTATTGTACAGTACTGTATTCATTTACTGTACAGTTCTGTGCATGTTCATGGCCTAGTATGTCTGCTTGTTCAGTCTCATGCCATTAAATATGTGTGCGGCGCTCCGTTAGCGGTATAGCCGCGACCTATGTCAGAAACGCGGACCTACGACAGGCAGGTGTTTTTGGTCCGCGAGGTACGACAAAATCGACCTAAGTCACACACGTAGGTCCCAATCCCTGACGTAACTCGAGGGCTTGCTGTATATATATTCACACAGACATATGTAATGTGCTTTTTAGTTTATATTACTACCTTGAAATCCTTATCTATTCAAATTCATCCTGCTTGCACCATTCTACCATGTTGTTGTTTACTATCTCTCTTTAGGACCTTGTAAATATTATAATTGCTTTTTCACTTTTTGGTACTTTATTTTTGTACCCTTATTGCTTGCTTTAGTATTTCTTGTTTGTTCTTTGATTTGTTTTTAGCGACTCAAATCAGTTCTTCTCATCCTAAGCATTTCATTGTTTTAACCTTGCATATGACAAATAAACACAACTTGAACATCAACAGGGCACTAAGAGCATTCATCAAGAATTCAATGTGGAAATTGAGTAGGGGACAATTCAAAGTCAATTGTGGAAGTCAACATCAAATGTAGCATATACCAAGGCGATGCACTGCCCCCACTCCTGTTCTGCACAGGTCTGGACCCCCTCAGCCCAGTCATTGCAAATAGTGGCTAAAGTGGAGCAGTCACCTCCTCTACATGGACGACATCAAGCTATGTACCAAAAATGAGTAAGACATAAACTCACTGATCTTACCTCACCAGCATACACAGCAAGGACATCAGAATGCCATTCAGACTGTAAACACGAATGGTATGCAAGGGAAGCAAGGAGATGACAATGGAAAGGGTTATACCTGAAGGCAACATTGCAGATGTCCAGCAAAGATACATATTTCTTAGAATCCCACAGGGGAAGGGCAACCATGATGAGGTGCAAGAAAGTCAGCCACAACCAAGTACAGTATCTACACAGAGTAAGGCAGGCTTAAAAGTATAGTTTCCTCAAATGACTGAGGTGGCTGAAGATTAATCTATGTGGGGCCAAGGCCACAGTTTGCCACCCCCTGGTTCCACCACTGCACATGGTGATGCGTAAAATTACTCTCTCCAGGATCTGTCACTCTGCTCTGCCTCAAATAAGAAAAAGCAAGCCTCTGTTCTTCTCCACAGTGTAACTTCTACCCACTTGCAAACAAAAAAACATTTTCCTCTAATGATATGAAGAACGACAACACTTGAGAATAAAAACCCTGCTTTACTTGCAAGTTCAAGATAAGACAATGTACAAACACAATACAGTATGCTGGTGAAACACAATGTCCACAGATGAACTTAAAGTCCATGACCCACCATGTTTTCAAATTGCATCGCCATTAATAATTAATAGTTAATTAAATAATGAAACAGGAGCGTTTATTTATATTGTAGAGAAATAACGCTAAATGTGTTATTTCATGATTTATAGCAGACTTTAGCCGCAGCTCCGGGAAAATCTGCCCCTCTCCATATATGGGCATTGACGTCACTGAAGTATCCGCCTTCTAAAAAATAAATAAAAACAGAGCGCTGGTCCAGCTGTACCCACAACTGCACCAGGAAATATTTAGAGATCGCACATCCACTAGTTTAATTCGCTCGCTCGCGACAAATTCATTAATTTCCTCATGAAGCCGGCTGGCTTTTTATTCTCTCCCCGTGACAGGTCGGGAGTACAGAATTAAAATGCAGCCGACAGCTTTAACCGCAGCGGTGTTATATCTTATTAAAAAGTAGTCGAAAATAAATAAAAACAGAGCGCTGGTCCTGAACTCACAACTGCACCAGGAAATATTTAGAGATCGCGCATCCACGTATAGTTTAACTGCAGTTTTAACTCTCACTGTCATAAACAAACCTCCATCGCGAACTCACTCCTGCCTTCTGACTGGATCCTTTATTTATGTCACTCCGGACTTCGGCAATCTTCGGCCGGGTTTCCGTTGTTTTTTGTTATTTTTTTACACTCGCTTGGCCCAAATGCAAAAATGAAAATAGACATCATATTCTACTACAGTAATTGTCCAATATGGTGAATTGTTACTGTCACAGTGGGTGTTGTCCTGCTGTTGCTTTAGCCCCCTCCTCACACGAACTCAGTGGGTGTCAAGGTTTTCTCACATTCCACTTCTCTGATCTGCAGCTGTCAGGGTGGAAACAGAATCATCCATCCATCCATCCATCCATCCATCTTCTTCCGCTTATCCGGGGTCGGGTCGCGGGGGTAGCAGCCTAAGTAGGGAGGCCCAGACTTCCCTCTCCCCAGCCACTTGGAGCAGCTCCTCTGGGGGAATCCCAAGGCGTTCCCAGGCCAGCCGAGAAACATAGTCCCTCCAGCGTGTCCTGGGTCTTCCTCTGGGTCTCCTCCCGGTGGGACATGCCCGGAACACCTCACCAGGGAGGCGTCCAGGAGGCATCCTAACCAGATGCCCGAGCCACCTCAACTGGCTCCTCTCGATGTGGAGAAGCAGCGGCTCTACTCGAGTCCCTCCCGGATGACTGAGCTTCTCACCCTAGCTCATGACCATAGATGAGGGTGGGAACGTAGATCGATCGGTAAATTGAGAGCTTTGCCTTTCGACTCAGCTCTCTCTTCACCACGACAGACCGGTACAGCGCCCGCTTCACTGCGGATGCTGCACCTATCCGCCTATCGATCTCACGCTCCAGTTTTCCCTCATTCGTGAACAAGACCCCAAGATACTTAAACTCCTCCACTTGGGGCAGGACCTCCTCCCCGACCCGGAGAGGGCATGCTACCCTTTTCCGGCTCAAGACCATGGCCTCGGATTTGGAGGAACTGATCCTCATCCCGGCCGCATCACACTCGGCTGCAAACCGCTCCAGCGAAAGCTGTAGATCACGATCTGATGAAGCCAATAGGACCACATCATCTGCAAAAAACAGAGAAGCGATTCTAAGGCCACCAAAACGGATCCTCTCAACACCTTGGCTGCCTAGAAATTCTGTCCATAAAAGTTATGAACAGAATCGGTGACAAAGGGCAACCTTGGCGGAGTCCAACTCTCACTGGAAACGAGCCTGACTTACTGCCGGCAATGCGGACCAAGCTCTGACACCGGTCGTACAGGGACCTAACAGCCCATATCAATGGGCCTGGTACCCCATACTCCCGGAGTACCCCCCACAGAACCCCCCGAGGGACGCGGTCGAATGCCTTTTCCAAGTCCACAAAGCACATGTAAACTGGTTGGGCAAACTCCCACGTACCCTCCAGGACCCTGCTGAGGGTGTAGAGCTGGTCCAGTGTTCCACGACCAGCACGAAAACCACACTGCTCCTCCTGAATCCGAGGTTCGACTATCCGACGGACCCTCCTCTCCAGAACCCCTGAATAGACCTTACCAGGGAGGCTTAAGAGTGTGATCCCCCTATAGTTGGAACACACCCTACGGTCCCCCTTTTTGAATAGGGGAACCACCACCCCAGTCTGCCAATCCAAGGGAACTGCCCCCGATGTCCACGCGATATTGCAGAATCAGAAACAGGAACAGAATCATATGCATGTCATCACCACCAAATGAAGATAAGGCACAGTGAGCCTACGTGGACGTCTGGGCTGGGGCCTTGGTCAGGCTGGTCCAGAGCGTTCTCCCTTATGAGTGAGAAGTCTTAAGCACCTTTCACAAAGATTCATAACCTACGATTTTAAATTTCTTCCAACAGTTTACTTGTATTCTATGTCCAGTTGGGAAAAACACTTTCCCCAAACTACATTCTCTATTCCAATCCTTCACCAATGGGGGACATTGGAGTACTGCTTACACTGTTAACTTATTTAAAACCTTTTTTTTTTTTTACTACGGATGGACATTTTGTCTGATTGATTTAGAAATGATTTGGATGAAATATTCTGTAACGGAATTCAACATGAATCTGGTTCAGACTGAATTAATTAGATTTATGATTTTGTGTATTCTGAGATGACTCGTGAATTGTATTAATAAACTTCAATAAATAAATAAAAAACAATAAATGTCCATTATTTCACAAATGGTAGATTAAACCAAAGCATTTAAAACCTGCAGCAAAGGAGACGAATGATAAAAATAGGAATTTTATTTCAAGTTTAGGTGATCATTTGAAAAGGTTCAACCTTTGATTCGCAGCATTTCTATTTTCATCTATAACAAAAAAAAACATTCCTAATTTTCTAAAACAATATTTTAACGATTTTGTTTTGTATTGCACAACAACAAAAGGTTCACAAGAAACAAAACGGATCTAAAAACATTTTCCAACATTCAAAATGAAATGCTGTTTGGACTTTCTTCAGGTCGGATGGAAAACAGAAGCACCTCACAAAGGGACACAGAACTATAACGTCTGTAAAGATTCTGTGTAAATTCAAAAGAACCAAATGTCAGAAGACTTTTCCTGTTCCTCTGGGTGAAGCTTGAAACCACAACTTCACACTGACAGGTATATTATATTCATTATTCTATTATTATATAAATGATGGTTGTTTGGATTTAACATAATGTTTCATGAGCTGCAGAGTTTATTTACATCTGATTTCTGTTGAAAAACAGCCACATTTGTCCTGTTACTAACACCTGTGGAAGTTTCCTGAAGCTTTTGCATAAAGTGTGGGATGAAACAGTCATTTTAAAACACTTAAAATATATATTTTTTTACTTGAAGGGTTGCAACCATAAACTAAAGTGGACAAAATTGGCAACCATTTCCATTTTTGATGATCAGTAGCAACACTGACAGTGACTCGTAATAAAACCAATAGGTTTCAGGGGCGTCGGCAAGGGGGGTTCGGACGAACCGCCCACTTTGCCTATGGAGTCCCATCTAGGGATTTTATGAGGGGCGGTTCGTTTAAAGGAGAAGTTGACCAGGATAAAGCAACACGCCTCAGTAGCTCAGTGGAAACGCGTTGGGTGCTGTCCAAACCTTATGGGTTCCATTCCCACATGGTACGTTTTTTTTTTTTAATTCATTCCAGATTAAAAAAACACAAGAAAACTATTTACAAAACAACAAGAAATAAAACAATACATGAAATGAAAGGAAGCAGAAGAAGAAAATAATCTTATTATATCTGCCCCTTCTCAAACAATTTTTTTTCCAAACACTCAATTCAAACAACTTATTTTACGTTTGTCTTTTATTGGATAAAAAAAGAAGAATGTGTTAAAGGCTCAGTATGCAGTTTTTGAACACGCTGGCACTTAGAAACATTTTGAACAGAGACACGTTTCTGGTCCCTCCTCACTCAGAGCCATATATGACTCAGCTCCACCTCACTCGCGCTGCAGCCTGGAATGCTCCGCCTCCTCTACATGTCCCGTTTCTGCGCTGCAATGTTCTGTGATTATGTGTTAATAAAACCTTCTAAAAAATAAAATAAAAACATGGACCACTGGTCCAGCAAAACAAAAACACCCTGAAACCTGCAGAGCTTCACACAGCCACGTTGGACATGATTTAATTCGCTCGTGACAAATTGATCCACTTCCTCATATCTGTCAGTGCAGGTCTGGAGGGGAGAAGCGATCACTTGACTTTTGGCAAAAAAAAACAAAATAAAAGTTCAGAGCAGGGATGAAGAAGGGATATTTAATACATTTGTGTCACATACAAAACAGTTTTGCATCGCTTTGAAATTATTTCAACAAGAACCTGCGCGGCCGCTGCGGGGCTCGCTGCAGGCTGACAGGCGGGGGCGTGGGTTGGGGGGTGAAAAGTAGTAAACTCTGTTTTTATTGGCTGGTTAACCGCGGGGCGCTCTTGGCTTTTTATAAATGCTTTTATTACCACCGGGAGACGCCAGAGAACTATAGTTTTTTTGAGAGATTACATGTCAAAGATCAATGTTTCAGGAGATAAGGGCAGAGTGAAGAAACATGTTTAAAAAATAAACTACATACCCTAGCTTTAACCACAGGCATATTAACTCCTTTTTTTAATCCAATAAAAGACAAACGTAAAATAAGTTGTTTGAATTGAGTGTTTGAAAAAAAAAATGTTTGAGAAGGAGCAGATATAATAAGATTATTTTCTTCTTCTGCTTCCTTTCATTTCATGTATCGTTTTATTTCTTGTTGTTTTGTAAATAGTTTTCTTGTGTTTTTTTAATCTGGAATGAATAAAAAAACGTTGTACCATGTGGGAATTGAACCCATAAGGTTTGGAACGGCAACCCAACGCGTTTCCACTGAGCTACTGAGGCGTGTTGCTTTATCCTGGTCAACTTCTCCTTTAAACGAACCGCCCCTCATTAAATTCTGGCTACACCCATTAAAATCTTCTCTAAATTCGACCTAAATAAAATGTTTGATGAGCAGAACGCTGAATATCTGGTGAAAATGAACAGATTGTCTCGTACTGAAGTTGCCCTGCTCCTCTCTTCTGAAGAGTTCACGGAGAAGTGGAGGTTTGTTTCTTTTTGTGAGTGTCACAAACGCTCCAGAGCCTTGCTGGGTTTTCTGTTCATAAAGTTCTGAACAGTGATGGGCAAACGTGGGTTTTTGTCTTTCTCAGGTGGGAGGAGCAAGTCTTCGACTGCACAGCTGGTCTTTGGACGCCTGCGTCTTAACGCTCGTCTCTCTGCGCGGGTGCTTGGTGGAGAGAGGTTGTCGCACACTGCAGAGCAGGCTGACGGTATGCCACAGAAGGACAGCTCGTCGGACTGAGACGAGCCCTCTGAGCTGCCCTCGGACAGGGAGTCTGGCTGAAGGAGCTGGACTGGACGGGACCTGCATGCAGCCGGAGCAGGACTTCCTGCAGCTCTGCTCCACAGCTCCGCAGCAGCTCGGCAGGAAGGTCTCAGAGTCTCCACTTTGTCCACGCCTTTCATTTGACGCCGTCTCTGCTGCGCACCAACATGAGGGAACAAAAGAGAAACAGGAGCCGTGTGTTTAATGTCTGTCCATAATAATAATCATAATAAACTTTATTTGTATAGCACCTTCCTACAATGCCTTGCATTGACCAAGGTGCTTAACAGGATAGAAAAGATAAAAACAGGTACAATAAATCAGTGGAAATAAAAACAGCAGCAGTAAAATGAGGCAGTGGAAATAAAAATGCTACATACTAAAATACCAAAAGTAATAAAAGTTGCACACTGAAAGCTTTTTTAAACGAGTGGGTCTTCAGTCTGGTTTTGAACAGAGTCAGGTCAGAGGTGACACGCAGCTCAAAGTCCAGAGAAATAAAACCCTTGTTCAGTTCTTGAACAGGTTGGTCCTGTTCTCACCAGGTCCATCGAACCTCAGGTGCACAAACACACACACAACTCCATCATGGCACAGAAATGAAGACAAAATGAGAAACACTAACTCCTCTCTAGCTTCTTCTGCAGGATGTAGAAAGTTCAGGAAGAGTCAGGAGGTTCTGATCCGATGCGTTAATGAAACTTGTGTGAACATTAGAAACACAAAGGTGTTGTCTTTGTACATGAGACCCCAGACGGGGTCCAACATGAGACCCGAAGGAGACTAGGGTTGGACAACAAGAGGACCATGACTGTAAACATACTGACCTGGATGTGAGTCATGTTCTTGTTTTGAAGACTAGACAAACGGACACGTACAGAGACCTGAAGGATTTAAACATCCAGGACCCCGTGAGGAAGCTGCGCTCCAACGATCCTTGAACTTGAAGGCTGAACTGGATGCACAAACATCCAGCCACGCTGAAACGAGGCCGTTAATTCAAGCCAGGTTTACGTCATGATTTTCCCCTGAAACCCACTCAGTGGATCACAGACTTCCTCATCAAACAGCAATCAATCAATCAATCAATCACCTTTATTTAACCAGGTAGAGCCCGTTGAGATCGAGATCTCTTTTACAAGGGTGACCTGGTCAAGTGGTCAGCAGCACACGTCACATTGGCAATAGGCATTTGCACTTATCAAAAAGAAAATAAAGAAAACTACAATCACAGTAAACAGATGTTGACAGTTCAAAACCAACAGGATATGACAGATTTCTATATACATTATATACAAAACAAGCAGACAAAAAAACCCAACAATGACATGTATATTGGATAAGTAGTGGTTAGAAACATCTGCAATGGTCAAGTTTCTTGATGACATTTTCTACTACGGTTGACATAAAGGATCCAGGAGAGATGAATGTTGATAGTTTCAGATCTTTCTGTAAGTTGTTCCAGGCTGAGGGGACGGCGAAGCTGAATGCTCTTTTTCCTAGTTCAGTTCTGACAGGAGGAACTGACAGGAGGACTAAATCGTTAGAGCGCAGGGAGTAATGACTGTGTGATGTTTGTATTAAGGAGGTGAGGTATGACGGGACTAGGTTTAGGAGGGTCTTGTAGATGAAGGATATCCAGTGAGTGTATCTGCGAGTGCTGAGAGATGACCAGCCAGATTTTACGTAAAGCTCACAGTGATGAGTGCGATAACTGGAGTCAGTAATGAACCGAAGGGCACCGTGGTAAATGGAGTCTAAGGACTGTAGGTATTTTGATGCAGCACTCATGTACAGCACGTCACCATAATCTAGTATTGGCATGAATGTTGCAGCTACTAATGTTCTCCTGGCTTTGCATGAGAAGCAGGATTTGTTTCTGAAGAAGAAACCTAGCTTCAGTTTGAGTTTAGTGGCCATTTTGGAGATGTGGGTTTTAAAAGACAGTTCAGTGTCAATGTTGAAACCTAGATATTTGTAGGTGGAGACCATTTCTATTTGTTTTCCCTCTTGGGTTCCAATTTGAGGTGGGTTCTCTGGTTGCAGCTTTCTGTTGGCAAGAACCATGAACTTGCTTTTGTCGGCATTTAGGACCAGTCTAAGTTTTTGCAGCCGTGACTGAAACAGCAGAGCAACACATTCTGCTGGACACGTGAAGAAAAGGGAAACATGGCTGCCATCATTAAACAGAGAGTCAAACTTGAGCAGACTGAACGTGTCAGGACTTTCTAAAGATACACTTGTTGCATCACTGAGTCCGTTTCCAAGTTATCTCTAAATTAATACTTGTACACTTTGACTTAAAAACCAGTAATGGACGTTCATGTTCCCCACAGCAGGACATGAACCGTGG
Source organism: Garcialebias charrua (assembly GCA_038048925.1). NCBI lineage: Eukaryota > Metazoa > Chordata > Actinopteri > Cyprinodontiformes > Rivulidae > Garcialebias > Garcialebias charrua. Next base: position 17,433 of record JBBPBX010062944.1, read on the forward strand.
CACTAACAGTGTGAATGTTTATGAAGCAGTCACTCTACTGTGATGCATTTTTCTTCTGTTTTTCAGCATCTTTCTCGTTCTACAATTTTTGAGCTATTTCAACAAATCATAAATCAAAACGTTCAGCTTTCAGGACAATCCTGCTGTGACTTTTGGTATTGGTGCAACTTTAGCTTTTTGAAATATTTAGCCTTTTCTGACATTTTGTTCTCAAAGAAAATGAATTGAGCTCATTTTCCATCCTTCAAATCTTTAGATGTGTTTATACAACCTTTAACTGCTCCTTTCACATTTTATTCTGCTTCAGCTTCTTTGTGCTAATTCAAACTTTTTTCAGCTGTTCTTTAGCTAATTTCAGCCGTTTTTCAGCAAGTTAGCAATAAGCATTCACCCTGCATTTTCACAGGAAATGCAATCTCTGTAGTTAAATGTATTTTGTGTCATTATGAACATCTCTGAGACCACAGCAAAATATTTATTTTTGTTGACATAATGTAAGAAGAAGCAGAAAGGTGCAGCACTTTCAGACCTCAAACATTGCAAAGAAGACGAGTTAGTTTTAATCTCTTACCATTTTTAACAGTGAACAAGTTTCGTCATTTAATGTTCATGCAGCACAAACATGGGCGGGGCCCCAAACGCACCAGGCAGCAGGTGAAACACAAGAACATTCTGCAGACTAATGATGCACGGTCCAGACGACGAGAGTAAACAACCTGGAAGGTGTTTCATTGGACCCGTTGGACATACTTACCCATCTCTGATCATCTCTGCAGCCCAAGTGAGGAGCAGGCTATTCAATCAACCTCTACAGCAGGGCAATGTGCCATGATCAATAAGGATCATTAGACAAATAATTATAGAAGAGTTTGATTATAATTATTTCAATTATTTAATGTCAGAATTATAGTAGTAATTTAAGTGGTGATATTTGTATACAAAGTAATAAAAATGAGGCAAATCCATTCATAGCATTGAATGATTGAATGAATGATTGATTTCTGATCAGAGTGACACCAGCTGCTCACAAACAACAACAGATTAATTAAGCTGTACTGTTAGCCTGCTCCAGGCTGGCTTCAGAGGATTATTCTCCATGGAAACATACATGCCTCTGACGTAGCATGTTGTTCATCAGGCAGTGTAAGAAAACATGACATGTTACACAAGGGATAATAATAGTATGAACGCTTTGGGAAAATCTGTGAAGGGGGTTCTTTGTTGGATTCTGATGCTGTTCGGCTGGTTTACATTGTCTGCACCTCTTCAATAAACCCCAATTAATCAACGTGTCATTAAGAGATTCAGTGTCATCTATTGTTTTAATAAAGAATTAAGTCTTTGCACGTTGTGTGGCTACAACACCCCCTCTTTGTGCAACTGAATCAAGGATTAATTCATCCAGGATACCATGAATATCCCGCATTAATCCTTGATCCTACTTTTGTGAAACGGGCCACAGGTCGTGATTCCTGTTGTTTCAAAAACTGTAAACAAACGGATTCTTCCTGTTTCTGTTCTGTAGTGAAACAAAGTTGTACACACCTTTCTGTTAGCTGGAGAAAGACTCTGGGTCTCCTCTGCATGCAGCACCTCTGGGCCTGTTCATCAAACAGTGAGGGGGGGGTTAGTCTAAATAAATACAACTAATGAGATGTTCGTTTGGTTTTTATTAGTTATGAGCTCTTACCTTTAGCTTTAGTGGCTAACTGGACAGGCTCAGGGTAGATGAGCGGATATGATGCACTTCTTTTCAGGCCCATGTCTTCATGGGGAGAGAGTCGCCTCCTTAGCAGACAGCAGAGAGAGAGGAAAGGCATCAGTCCGTGTCATGCTACTGGTCACAGCTGGACTAAGAAGCTGAGCAAAGGAGCAGAAACCAGTCTGTGGCCATGAGAAGTGTCTCTCTACAGGTTCCCCTGTAACCTACCGTGTTGGGCCGCAGTAGGTCTTGGTGCTGGATGGCTCTGGTTCTGAGCTCGAAGGAAACACAACGCAGCAGTGGTTGAAACACAGGAAGAGACCGAGACACAAACACATGGCAAGAGACAGCAGCAGGTAATTCTGTCGGTCTAAAACCTGCAAAACAAACGTAGAATCAGCCCAACAAGAACAGAAAGAAGCTTTCACACGTTTTATACAACAGCAACAATAAAAATACATTCAAACACTCAGGGAAATTGTAGATTTAAGGTCAGAGATGCAGTATAGTCCATAATCTATGTAAACAGTAGCTTTAGGGTGGCCGTGGTGTAGTGGTAATGGCAGTCTTCCCCCGATCGGAAGGTTGAAGGTTCAAATCCCGGTTCCCCACACCATGTGTCGTTGTGTCCCTGGGCAAGACACTTAAAGCCCCCAGTATAGCTCTGCGTTGGGCCGAACGCCGCTTGACGCCGTGCGAGCGCCGCGGCACAAGCCTTTGAATGCGGGCGTGAACGCGCCAAGCTCAAATTTTACTACCGCTTACGCGCACGCGTTGTCTCACAATAAACTGACCGGCGGCGGACTGTTTTGTATGAGACACAAATTTATTAAATTCCCCTTCTTCATCCCTGATCTGGACTTTTGTTTTGTTTTTTTTTACCAAAAGTCAAGTGATCGCTTCCTCCTGATGAGGAGGAAATGAATGAATTTGTCACGAGCGAACTAAACTCATGTCCAACATGGCTGCGGGAGGTTCTAAATATTTCCTGGTGTGCTGGACCAGCGCTCCCTGTTTTTATTTAATTTTTTAGAACTTTTTATTAACATATAAACACAGAAAACCGCTGCGCAGCTCGTGCTTTTTATTCCCCACCCGACCTGTCAATCAATTCAGTAGGCGTGTCAGCAAATGACCAATCAGCGACCTCAATTTGTCCCGTAGGTAAACGCTCCGCGAGCAGCTGCTCAAGTGACGTCAAGAATTTGGAGCAAAAACGCTGGAGCTTCACGCAGAGCTATGCTGTGAACTGCTTGCGCGCAGCACGCGCGCGTCGAGCGGCGTTCGGCCCAACGCAGAGCTATACTGGAGGCTTTACCCCGAGTTGCTCCCGGTAGGACTGGAAAGCGCCTTGCATGGCAGTCTGCCGCTACCGGTGTATGAATGTGTGTATGAATGGATGGATGGTTGGTATTGTAAAGCGCTTTGAGGCCCCTCGTAGTGGGCTGGAGAGCGCTATATAAATAAGCTCCATTTACCATTTATGGATCTCTGTTGTGTGAGGTGGATTAAACAGTTATGACAGATGAATCAACATCCATGG
>JBBPBX010062945.1:0-12926 GCA_038048925.1 Garcialebias charrua
CTGATGGCAGCAGTCTGAAGCAGCTGTGTAGTGGGTGTGTGGGATCACCTGCCATGCAGTGGGCTTTCCGAGTGAGGCGTTTGCTGTGTAAGTCCTGCAGTGAGGGCAAGGAGGTGCCCACGATCTTCTCAGCTGCTTTCACGATGCGCTGGAGGCTCTTGCGGCTGGATGCAGTACATGCACCAAACCACACAGTGATGCAGCTGGTCAGGACACTTTCTATGGCACCTCTGTAGAAGGTGCTCATGATGGGGGTTGAAGCTCCAGCCCTTTTCAGCTTGCGGAGAAAGTAGAGACGCTGGTGAGCCTTCTTTGCCAGTGCTGCAGTGTTCCTGCTCCAGGACAGGTCCTTTGAGACGTGCACTCCCAGGAACTTGGTGCTGTCTACTCTCTCCACTGCGGTGCTGTTGATGGTCAGAGGGGCATGTTGTGCATCCCTCTTCCTGAAGTCCACAACAATCTCCTTTGTCTTCTCCACGTTGAGAGTGAGATTGTTGTGTCCGCACCACAAGGCCAAGCGGCTCACCTCGTTCCTGTAGTCCGTCTCATCGTTGTTGCTGATGAGACCCACCACTGTTGTGTCGTCCGCAAACTTGATGAAGTGGTTGGAGCTGTACGATGGTGTGCAGTCGTGTGTTAGCAGGGTGAATAGAAGGGGGCTCAGCACACATCCTTGTGGGGCCCCTGTGTTCAATGTGATGGTGCTAGATGTGTTACTCCCGACCCGCACTGTCTGTGGTCTCCCGGTCAGGAAGTCTAGCAGCCAGTTACACATTGAGGTGTTCAGCCCCAGACTGTCCAGTTTAAGGATGAGCTGTTGGGGGATGATGGTGTTAAATGCCGAGCTGAAGTCGATGAACAACATTCTAACATAGGAGTCCTTCGTGTCCAGATGTGTGAGAGCTGTGTGAAGGGCAGAGGAGATGGCATCGTCGGTTGAGCGATTAGGTCGGTATGCAAATTGGAAGGGATCCAGGGAGTCAGGGAGGACAGATGTGATGCTTTTCATGACTAGCCGTTCAAAGCACTTCATCAGGATGGGGGTGAGTGCTACTGGGCGATAGTCATTGAGGCATGCGGGCGTTGCCTTCTTTGGGACAGGGATGATGGTGGTGGCTTTGAAACAGGTGGGGACGATGGCCTGGCTCAGTGAGATGTTAAAGATGTCCGTGAAGACCGCTGCGAGTTCCCCTGCACAGTCCTTCAGCACACGACCAGGTATGTTGTCAGGACCAGAGGCCTTCCGGGCGTTAATCTTGATGAATGATCGCCTTACGCTGTCTGAGGACAGCGTCAGCACCTGGCCATCAGGAGAGGGGGGGAGTTTATGTGCTGGTGTGCTGTTACTTGCCTCGAACCGAGCAAAGAACTCATTCAGTTCATTCAGCGCAGAGGCTGAGCTGTCACAGGTCTGGGGGGGTGGTTTGTAGTTTGTGATGGTCTGTATTCCCTGCCACAGACTGCGTGTATCCCTGCTGTCCTTGAAACGGTGAGCTATTTTCCCAGAATACTGCCTCTTTGCCTTTCTGATGCCCCGGTCCAGGTTGTTTCTGGCTGCCCTCAGGCCCACCTGATCTCCCGCTTTGAAGGCAGCATTCCTGGCTCTCAGGAGTCTGTAAACCTCAGCTGTCAGCCATGGCTTCTGATTAGCCCGAACAGTGATGGTCTTGAGGTTAGTTACATCATCAATGCACTTGGTGATGTATGAACATACAGTGTCTGAGTACTCCTGGAGACATAAGTTGTTGTTTGTGGTAGCAGCTTCTTTGAACATACCCCAATCTGTGGTGTCAAAACAGTCCTGGAGTGCCTCTGAAGACCCCTCTGGCCACACTCGTATCTGCTTGCGGACTGGTTTTGTGACTTTCACCAGTGGCCTGTATGCTGGCTTTAGCATAACACAGATATGGTCAGAAGCACCAATGTGGGGGAGGGGGATGGCTCTGTAGGAATTTTTCATGGTGGTGTAAACCTGGTCCAGGGTGTGGTTTCCTCTTGTTGCAAAGTTTATGTTTCTGTATGTTTTTGGAAGAACACTCTTTAAATCTGCATGGTTGAAATCACCAGCCGTGATGAGAAAAGCATCAGGGTGGGCTGTTTGTTGCTCACTGATGTGCAGATATAGTTCATTCAGTGCCTCACCTCTATCTTTGCTGTTGGAGCTTGGAGGGATATATACAGCAACAATCAAAACAGCTGTAAACTCCCTCGGTAAAAAGAACGGTCTGCATTTAATAGTCATGAACTCCACTAAATGTGAGCAGTGTTTGTAGACCACAGCAGCATCACGACACCATGCGTTGTTGATGTAAACACAGAGCCCGCCTCCGCGAGTCTTACCTCCCTTGATGAAAGCTCGGTCCGCTCTGTAGCATGTTAGCTGCTCCAACTGGATAGCGTGGTCCAGAACGTTGTTGTTAAGCCACGTTTCCGTGAATACAAACACACAACAGTCTCTCACAGTCTTTTGTGTCGTTCGTAGCAGGCGTATATAATCCAATTTGTTGTCCAAGGAGCGCACGTTAGCCAGAACCATGGATGGAATAGCCGGCCTGTGTGGGCTAGCTGCTAGCCTAGCTCTGATACCTCCGCGTTTACCCCGCTTCTGTTTCCTGTCACGCCGCTTGTGGCGTTTCCATGGCGGGCGCGGTGAAGCGTCACGCCGCTTGTGGTACTTCCACGGCGGGCGCGATGAAGGGAAGCTCGGGGCTGGCTTCCAGAGCAGCTCGCAGTCACGAAGCTCACGTAACTCCTCCTCGAGCTCATGTAGCTTCTCCTGGAGTTCGCTGTTTATTCCCAAATGAGCGGTTTTTCCGACATCAAGCAGGAATTCACGGCTATACTTGCGTTCTTGAACACGTAGACAAGACAAAGACGTGCCGGCAAATTGCGGCGTGCAGGACAAAACAGACGAAAGCACCGTGTTGCTGGGAGAGAGAGAAGCCGCAACGTTTGCACGCGCCGCCATCTTGGTTTTCAAGCGAGACTTAAAGACTGTGAGTGTGGGAGCCTGCCTGACACTCAGTGGCAACTCATTCCACAGTCTTGGACTGCAACTGAGAAAGCTCTGTCACCTCTGAGCTTACGACGAGTTTCTGGAACTGAAAGATACATTTCAGAGAGCATGGTGGGACATATGGCTGCAGAAGATCAGTGAGATAAGATGGAGCGGAACTGTTCAGTGATTTAAAACATACATGAGTATTTTGAACTGGATCATACATGAATATTTTGAACTGGATCCAAAGGTGAATGGGTAGCCAGTGTAGGGAGGCCAAAACTGGTGTGATGTGCTCTCTATGGCCTGTACCAGTCAAAAATCGAGCTGCAGCATTTTGGACCAGTTGTAGACGTGCAATGGAGGACTGACTGATTCCAAACATCGAGCCTGGATGTTATGAACGCATGGATCACTGTCTCAAGATTGTTTTTGGAGAGTATGGGCTTCAGCTTAAGAAGAACTTAAGAAGTTTAAAGCCATCCAGTCCCAGATTTCAGGAAGACAGTCAAGACGAGGTTGAATAGGGCGTGTACCTCTGTGCCTCAGGGGGAAGTAAATTTGACAGTCATCGGCATAGAAGTGAAAGGTTATGTTGTATTTGCGGGAAATAGCACCTAGTGGCAGCAAGTATAAAGAAAATAGAAGTGGTCCGAGTATGGACCCCTGTAGTACCCCCATTGAAGCACTGCCGATGCTGAACTGAAATATTTGATGTTGACACAAAAGGTTCTGTCAGAGAGGTAGGACTCAAACCATTTGAGGGCTGACACTGTGATGCCCACCCACTGCTCCAGCCTAGAAATGAAGATCCTGAGGTTGATGGTGTCAAAAGCAGTTGTAAGGTCCAATAGGACAAGCAGCACATAATCACCTGTAAAGACTCTGCCCTCTGCTGGGCCTTCCTTATCTGTTTTCCTTTTTGTCTCTTGTTAATCATCCCCGATCTGTCTCATGCCCAGGTGTTTGTAATTTGTCTTGTCTTGTCTGTGAGTATATTTTATTTTTTATTTTTATAAGATACATGTGTATGCTACGTATTTATTTTTATAAAATGAATAAATAAAGAAAAGAAAATACAAAGAAAAGTATATAAACCCTGTTCTGTGTCTCAGTCATTGTTGGTGCATTGTCGGGTATCCACCTGTGTCCCTCACGTCTATTTATCATGTAAGTGTTTTTGCTACCTCGTCAGTTGTTTATTTTCATTATTAAAATGTTTATTTTTATATTACTTATTGGCCTCTGAGACTCTGTCTGTACCACTGGGTTTAATCTCGTCCTTCAGAGTAACTCCTGACATTATGCACCGACCAAAACAAAAACCCAGCAGACAGAAATTCTCTCCTACCTGTCCTCTTGAGTCCACGCAGATGGAGGAGACCGTGTTCAGCTGTGGCTAGGGATGGGAATTGATAAGAAATTATCAATATCAATGCCGTTATCGATGTCCTTTATCGATTCAATTCCTTATCAATTCTGTTATCAATTCTCATTTGGGTAAAAAAATATAGTAAACCATTTTAATAATAAACGAATAATATAGGATAGAGTTTCCGGAAAGGCCTTGGTTGGCTGCATTTTCCTTTTGCAGTTAGAACTTGGCAGTCACTTTTAGTTGTGTTGGTGACGTTGTGGTTCACTTTCTACTTTTCTTGTAGGACACATACTTCTTAGGTAGACTTTAGTTGGGTTATTTTTATTTATTTATTTTTTTTGTCCTGTTTATCTCCTGTCCACGCTCCAGCTCAGTAGGTGGCGGTAATGCACCTTAAGTTGTTTGCCAACCGCCATTAAACTCCACCTAGAAGAAGAAGAAGAACTCGGTGCTTATGCTAGCTGTTTGTGCTGGGGTTACTTGGATAAATCCGCAGAGTTTCCCGCTGTTTCAAGCCAAATTAACACGGCTGGAGGATTCTATTGTGTGTTTTGTGTCGATCACTCGACGGTGAGTCGTTAATTTTATGTATTTTGGGTTCATTTCGCCAATTTTACTCTTCAAAATGGCGGCCGCCATTTTGAAGAGGGCAACTGGTGAAATGTTTTTAATCCAGCAGATTTGACCATTTGAACCGGTTAAACTCAGAAAAACCTTGTGCTATAAAGTCACTGACTTTATAGCACAAGGTTCTTCTGAGCTTAACCGGTTCAAATGGTCAAATCTGTTGGATTAAAAAAAGTATTTCTCCATCTACCCTCTTCAAAATGGCGGTTAGCGTGTTAGCAGAACCGATAAGCTGAATCGTTAAGACACGCAACCTACAATTCCATGGAATTGGACTTTTAAGAACCGGTTCTCTAACAGAACCGGTTCTCGGTTCCCATCCCTAGCTGTGGCGGATTCCAGGTCCGACCCGTGTTGGCACAAGAAGGTTTCTGCCAGGAGGTGGAAATTCTGCCTTCTCCCCTTCTGGTCCTCGAAGAGGAGAGAAGGTCTCAGCTCCGGATGGGCCGCCTGACCCGTGAATCTAGTCCCTCCTCATCCTCGGCACCGCTCGTCTCTGGGTGGTTGTCCGGGAGGACACCAAGGATGAGTTCCTTGTTTCTACTCCTCAGCATCAACGCCGCCAGGAGAGTGGCAAAAAGATGACCCAGAAGTGGTCTATCCCACCCCTGTCATGGTCAGCTGATCAGACTTGGTCCCGTGAGTCCGAGTTTCTTGGATGCGACTCCAGTGCTCCAGTGGGAGCGAGTTCCATTGCCTCACCTCCCAGGTCTCCAGTGTGGGTGGAGACCGACACTTCACCGTCATTCAAAGCTGCTCCTGCTCGGTCTGGTGAGACTGAGCCTGCTGGGCCCAGTCACAGAGTCTCCACGGGGCGGGTCCTGTCACCTCTTACTCGTCCCCCCATTCGTCTAGAGACCAGATGAAAGGGGGCCAGCCCATAAATCAGTCACAATATTCATTCTCTCCAGCAGAGGTCACCCCAGGTGAGTCTTTGAAGGTGACAGATACTGCTAGAATGAACCACATAAACTCTACTTTACAAAGACTGTTTTCTTCAGCTAAGGATAACCCGGACAGTTCAAACCTACTTCTCACTTTAGCTGAAAAACTGTTATTGTTTGTCCCTTGTCTCACATCCATCCCCTTATACCACCATACCCTTATGGAAATTAAATCCATCCGAGAACAAGCCTCAGTTTCTAATTCAGAATCAATTCCGTTTTTTTTCCTCTGTCTCCCCACTTCCTGCAGTCTCTCCAGCACCTGCAGGGTCCTGTTCGGATGGGGTCTTTGATGATGCCCCTCATGTTTCCCATGTTGAGGGAAGTCCTGAGTCTGGGGAGGGTTCCCGGTCTGGTCCTGGACCGCGCCATCACCGCCGTGGCAGAGATCGATGGAAGAGAGGACCTGACGACTCAACCCCAATCCAAGCGGCTGATTTGACGTCTGCAGACCCTTCGGTTGATTCGATGCCTGCAGACACCTTGCACGACTCCTCGCCTGCTGCAGACGCAACGGATGACTCCTCACCTGGCTCTTCGGCTCCTAGTTCTGGCTCTTCGGCTCCTGGTTCTGGCTCTTAGGCTCCTGGTTCTGGCTCTTCGGCTCCTGGTTCTACCGCTGAAGATTCCTCCTCTACTGCAGAAGATTCCGCCTCTACCGCCGAAGATCCCGACTCTCCGTCTCAAGATGCCACAAAGTCTACAGAGGGTTCCTGCGCCACCAATGCCTCTACGTCTACAGAGGGTCCCCGCACCGCCAATGCCTCTACGTCTACAGAGGGTCCCCGCGTCGCTGATGCCTCTATGTCTACAGAGGTTTCCTGCGTCGACAACGCCTCTACGTCTACAGCGGGTTCCTACACTTCTGATGCCTCTATGTCTACAGAGGGTCCCCGCGCCGCTGACGACTCTACGTCTGTGGCAAACGACTCTCCGTTCGACTCCTTGACTCCTACTGCAGAAGGCACTTTGCTTGACTCTCCAACGCCTGCAGAAGGCTCTTCGCTCGACTCGTCGACGCCTGCAGAAGGCTCTTTGCTCAACTCGTCGACATCCGCAGAAGGCTCTTTGCTTGACTTGTCGACGCCTGCAGACGGCTCTTCGCTCGACTCGTCGACGCCTGAAGACGGCTGTTCGCTCGACTCATCGATGCCTGCTGACCACACGCCTGACGTCTTGCCACCTGCAGATCGCTTGCATTACGACTCCTTGCCTGGTGACTCCTCGCCTGGCGGCTTCTCACCTGATGACTCCTCGCTTGACATCTGCTTGCCTGCAGTCTCACCGTCTGACGACTGCAAGCCTGATGTCTCACCATCTCCCGACCGCACGCCCAACGTGCCTCTGCCTGATGGACGGCCGCCCACCTGACGGGCCTCTGCCTGATGGAAGGCCTCCCAGCCGTCCGCCCAACCGACCGTTGCCTGATGATGACCTCCTGGTCACCCTCTTTAAACTTTTGATAATTTCTTAGGTCTAGTCTTTGTGTTTAGTTTCCACAGTTTTTTCCTAGGTCTAGTCTTTGTGTTTAGTTTCTGCAGTTTTTTCTTAGGTCTAGTCTTTGTGTTTAGTTCCCCCAGTTTGGTCTTAGGTCTAGTCTTCTTGTTTGGTTCCCACAGTTTAGTTTTTGTGTTTACTCCCAGGCCTCATCCTGCCGGTTTTTGGTTTCTTGCCCTTGTGTTTTCCGTGTGTCCCTTTGTCTTCCTTGTGCCCTGCGTCCTTGCAGTTCCTCCCTCCGCCCGCCCTAGGTTTTTGAGGGGAATTTCTGGGGACGCCAGGCGGCATCTTTTGAGGGGGTACTGTAAGGATTGTGCCCTCTGCTGGGCCTTCCTTGTCTGTTTTCCATTTTGTCTCTTGTTAATCATCCCCGATCTGTCTCATGCCCAGGTGTTTGTAATTTGTCTCGTCTTTTCTGTGAGTATAAGCCCTGTTCTGTGTCTCAGTCATTGTCAGTGAATCATCCGGTATCCTTTGTCCCTCATGTCTATTTATCATGTAAGATTTTTTGCTGCCTCATCAGTTAAGTATTTTCATTATTAAAGTGTTTATTTTTATATTACTTCTTGGCCTCGGAGACTCTGTCTGCACCAATGGGTTTAATCTCATCCTTCAGAGCAACTCTTGAATCACCTGCATCTGTGTGTATGAAAATGTTGTTAAAAACCTTTAGTAGAGCAGTTTCAGTGCTGTGGAGAGATTTAAAACCAGATTGGAATAACTCTAGGATGGCGTGATCCTCCAAGAAACATTTCAACTGAGACTCTACTGAATGTAACAGGTGGCACCACAGGGTGGCACAATTTCTCTGTGATGTAAGTCATTAGAAAAGGAAGTTGTCAGTATTGATAACAGGGTGCAAAGCTGGGCACCGCTAATTAAAAAATTAGTTCCACAATTTCTAAAACGCTTATTAATTTTTTTAGGTCCACAATTTCAAAAGCACAAATGTCTTATGAAAATTAGGGGAAGCTAATCCAATCCGCTATTTATATATTTCTATATTATATATATATATATTTATATATAGCCGGCAGCGTTATCAATATTTGCACTACACTGCCAACTGAAAAGTAACAAAAATGATCCTAAAAGGATGAAATTACAAAAATCAAAGGATTTATTTAATACTTTACGTACATATATTCTATTCGGCCACGAAATTAACAAAAAATAGAATGATCTTTTAATCCCTAAAACCACGTTTAAATCTCAAATACACGGGTGTGTCGCCACCGCATTTATACATAAAGTAACCCAAATACATTAAACTAACGACTCGCCGTCGAATGGTCGACACAAAAGACACAATAAAATCATCCGGCCACGTTAATTTGGCTTGAAACAGCGGGGTTCTCTACGGATTATCCATTAGTAACCCAGCACAACCAGCCGGCAGACACAGAGTTAGCGTCTATAGGTAGTCAACAGATTTAATGAAAAGTAACTAAAATACATGAAAATAACGACTCACCGTCGAATGGTCATCACAAAACACACAATAAAATCATCCGGCCACGTTAATTTGGCTTGAAACAGCGGGGTTGTCTGCGGATTTATCCAAGTACCCAGCACAACCAGCTAGCCACAGAACTAGCCCTCGAGTTCACGACTGACCCGGAAGTTGTCATCAACATGGAATAGTCCATTTTTAGTAGGGGGATAAAGAAATCGACCGTTTTTTTTATTGCGTATTTAATGATCGTTTTCATCGTAACTATAATTATTTTTATGTTAAATGTACATTAACAAGCAGGATCAATGTTAGTGATGTAGGTGACTGCACGGGGCGAGGCGGGGCCGGGGCCACTGCTGAAATGGGACCCCCAGGCATTTACCTACATGGTAGAGCCGAGTCTGTTCTCAGCTCTGCCCCCCTCACCCTCACACCCTTTCCTCCTCTCTGCTGTTTACGGTGGGGAAAAAGGTAAAACAAGCAGCATAAGAGCTTGTAAATAAGTTTATTGGTTTTTACTGATAGATAATTAGTTATTAGCGGTACTGCATTTTAAATAAAAATAGCACAAATCCGCTTATGAATTATAAAAGTTAGTCAATTCACAAAAACGCTGACAAAAAGTTTAGGTCCACTGTAAGCGGAATAGCGCTTTAGCGCTCCCCAGCGTTCATCCGCCCACCTTTGACAGGGTGCAATTTCCTGAGAGTGGCCAGGTGTGTTGTGTTCACACATGCTGTGGTGCATGCGCTTGTGGTAGGTTTGGAGGTTTGTTTTTAAACGTATTGGTTGTTGTTTTTAAACAGTTGGTTTTTATTCTTGATGTGTGATGTGTTTACAACAGGACCACACAGTTTTAAAGAGCAGATTGAAGCAGGAATACCTGGGTGTGGGGTAGTTCAACGCCACAGGTAGGCTTGCAGGTTTCTGGGTTTTAAATTGTATTATGTGGTTTTGTTTATTCTTTATTTTTGTCTGGTAGGGCCACACTTTTCTGTGCTGTTCGGGATTTGCCGTGACTGGGTGTGGGCTTATCAGATGCCGCAGGTGCACAGTGATTTTTAAATTGTTTTAAGAGTGACTCCATTAAAGTTTTATATTTATAAATTTGTCTTGTTTTTTACAGTTGATCACTGTCACCTGCTGTCCTTCTTTGAGTTTTTTCTTTTGTTGGTCTGCCCAGTTTTGTTGAGTTGTATTTTGTTTTCTCCTTAGTGCATGTGAGGGCGGCTAACAGTTTTAAATACCTTGGGTCACTTCCTTATTAGTCTATGCTGTTAACTTTAAACTTAAAACCCCTTTATGTAAAAATAACTATTATTATTGTTGTAAATCATATTTATTCTCCGTGTTTGTTTCTTTTTCCGGCACATAACATGTTTTTTCCAGAAGTTTAGAGGCAAATGGGAGTCTGGAGACAGGCCGGAAGTTGGACACGACTGAGGGGTCAAAGTTTGTTTTGTTTTTTCAGGAGAGGATGGACATTTGAGTCCTATGTATTTAGATTTTATTTTCTGTTTTAATTCATTCATTCAACCTTTATTTAGGCAGGTTAATCCCATTGAGCCTCGAGGACTCATTTACAAGAGAAACCTGGCTACAAACTAAAGAATGATGACAACAGCAACAGTAGATTTTCATTGGATAATCAACAATAGACAATCATAAGAGAGGCATACAGATTTATTTTTAACAAGTTAAAACAAAGATGTCAAAGTAGCAAAACAGACAGATTATAAGGCAAATGTAGAAAATCAAAAACAGGAACATGTCTGCATTGGTTTTTGCCAGGATTCAAACAGATTCTTAAAACCATTTAGAGAAGTCAAGGTTGAGAGCTTCAGATTTTTTATAAGATATTCCATGAAGCAGGAGCGGAGTAGGAGAAGGCCCTTTTGCCAAGTTCAGTCTTCACTGAGGGAACACTGCAGGTAATCATGTCTTGAGAGTGCACGCTGTAGCTGCACTCACACAGAGACATGTAGGAGGAGATGTATGAGGGCAGCAGACCCAGAAGTGATGTAAAGATGAAAATGTACCAGTGGAAGAGTCTGTGTGAAGTTAATGATGTCCAGTTAACCATTGAATACAGGGTGCTTGTATTCAATTTGTTTCTGTTGATTTTAACAATTAATACAAAACATTTTAATATACACTAACGTTTTCTTAATGACAAAATATTTTGAAAAACATTTTTCATCCTAAAGGATTTGTAGAGTTAACTTGGATGAAATTTAAATGTAATAAATACTTTTTAATTATTTTTTAAACTCACTTTTGTTTTTTCATCCAGCTGAGATTATTTCCCTGAGAAAACAAACAAACAAACAAGAAGAAACGTAAACTCTGTGTCAAAGAAGAAAATCTAAATTAATTAAAGATCAAGTGTGAACATTCTTACTTTGAGTTCTTGTCCAGATGTTGGTGATTACAACAGCTGTTAGAAGTGCTGCTAAACCAACAAATACAATGACCAACCTCCAAATAAACCAGTCTGGAACAGGAAGTACAACAACTAAATATTTTATGACCCCTTTGTAAAACGAGTGATAAAACAAACAGAAAGGAAAAGTATTAATGTGTTAATTCATTTATTCCCTTTTAAACATTTCATCAATTTAAATATGTTGGTGCAGATTATCAGTCATCCTGGAGTAAATCCTAAATGTTAAAAAAACAACTACCATATTTTCCGGTGTATAGGTCGCACATTTTTATCATTTTTTCAAGGCCTGCGACCTATACTCAGGTGCGACCTATATATGGCTTGTTATCACTTTCGGCAAAATAAATTTTTAAATCCAGCTCATTTCACAATTACGTTCATTTATTAAGGAAAAGTTCAGCTCAGACATATATTTGCTATAATTTTTATCAAACAAATAATTGTTTTTAAGTGTTAATCTTCTTAAAAGCCTTGCTGTGTGCTCCTGTGGCAGACATTTGCAGCAGAGCTAAACGTAGGTGCGACCTATACACCAGTGCGACCTATCTAGGGATTTTTCCAATCTATTGGTGATAATTGGACAATGCGACCTATACACAGGTGCGACCTATACACCAGAAAATACTATGTCTGTTCTGTAGGTAAAAACATGTTGATTCTTCCATTTGGGGAGTTTCAAAGTCAACTTCAGTTAAAGACTGTAGAGAGTGGACTTCCAAGTTTTCAATCCATCCACCTCCCAGTGTCTGAAACACTCACTGCAGATGACATCCTAATCTGTTGATCAGCCTCCAACTTTAATCTACTTCCACTCATGAACAAGTCCTGAAGATACTTAAACTCCATCACTTGGGGATGTCAACAACGTGTCATTCAAGACAGACCAACAACATCCAGGGTCTTTATGGACTCTGAGATGATCTCCTCCACCACTGGAGGTGGTTACCTGCCTCAGGTACCTCAGTTCCAGTGATAAAGTTCCCCTGAGGTTCCCCAGGCTGCACGGTGTAACAATGTTACCTTGTAGTAAGAAAGATGCAGGTTCAAAACTTGGCTGGTATCTTTGTGTGTGGATTTAAAAAAAATCTCTTCCTACATTTTTGTTTTGTCTGCGTTCATCATTCTCCTAAAAACCTGCATGTTAGTTTAGATGGTGGTTTAAGTTTGGTCCTAGCTGAGAGCCTGAAGTGTTGCTTCTATTTGTCTGTGGGGACATTTCTAACCAACTGAAGAAGTCAACAACCTTTTTATTGCAATAATACACAATACATTAAAAAAAATGTAAAACTAAAACACACTGGCAGACAAAATGATAAAAATTAAATCAAAGTGAGTATTGTATAATTTTCCATCCATCCATCCATCTTCTTCCGCTTATCCGGGGTCGGTCGCGGGGGTAGCAGCCTAAGTAGGGAGGCCCAGACTTCCCT
Organism: Garcialebias charrua; assembly: GCA_038048925.1. Taxonomy (NCBI): domain Eukaryota; kingdom Metazoa; phylum Chordata; class Actinopteri; order Cyprinodontiformes; family Rivulidae; genus Garcialebias; species Garcialebias charrua. Next base: position 12,777 of record JBBPBX010062945.1, read on the forward strand.
CTCCCCAGCCACTTGGAGCAGCTCCTCTGGGGGAATCCCAAGGCGTTCCCAGGCCAGCCGAGAAACATAGTCCCTCCAGCGCGTCCTGGGTCTTCCTCTGGGTCTCCTCCCGGTGGGACATGCCCGGAACACCTCACCAGGGAGGCGTCC
>JBBPBX010062947.1:0-20676 GCA_038048925.1 Garcialebias charrua
ACCTTCCAGGCAATACTCAGAATACTGTGTCAGCAGGAACAAACATTATTTAGAGTGTGAATATAAATCTATTCATTAAAAATCACTCACACTAAAAGCCTGAACATTTAATTTCCTTATCTATTTACCTTTATTAAATACGGAATTCAGGAGAGAAAAAAACTGGTTTTGTTACCTTGGAGTCATTTTCTCTGCAAATTTTTGTCAAGAAAAACCTGAGATTTGGGTTGATTGGGAATGGATTTACCTTAAAGTTGTTGTGGGAAATGTTGTTAAATTGAACTCACAATTCTCTAGCAATGCAAAGTAACATAATGAATGCAAACACAATACTCGTTGTTATATCTACTGCTGGAGAGAGGCTTGAGCTTCCATGTGACCCAAAAAGGTAAAACTGGTAGAGAAAGTGAATGGAAGGTAAAAAAAAATAAAAAAAAATAAAGAACATTTATGCTCCAAAAAGTTTTCAAAAAGATCTCCATGGCTACTAGACTTTCTGATAAAACAAAACATATGCTTAAAATGTTTTGCACATCACATCATGTTAATTTTATCAAAATGTGGCTGCAAAAACTTTCTAGTAAACTTTTAAATGACTGCAATATTTATATACGTACCTGCTTTCTGCTTCCTTAAACCACTGAAACTGTTTTCATGTTGTAATTAACAATAAAGAAAAGTTCTTCTGAACCCAGAAGCAAACAATATACTGGTATGTGTTTGTATTATTCTCAATAATCTGAGAACATTGTTCCTGTAACCTGTAAACAGCTGTGCTTTTATCAGAATTTCAGAATTGGTAGGTTTGGACTCGTTTAAAAAAGACGTGAAGGAGTTATCTTTGGGACTTTCCACTGAATCTGGCTTGAGTATGCTGATGTGACACATACCAAGATGAGCCTTGGGAAGTTGCCCAACTGAATTTTTTTCTGATGGGAAGAACTGGGTAAAGCGAATGGACTTTTATTAATTGAGTATCCTACAGACTGAGGCCAAATAATCTGGCACACGTAATAATTCTTCAAGAAAGGTACTGGAATCAGGAAACTCTGTTGTTGTTAAGTATTTTGAAACAAACTTTAAGGTTAATTAACAAAAATAAATAAAACAAAACAACTGAACTATTCTGTAGATGATGACGTTTGACATCCCATGTGCAATCATGTGCTTGTGAGTTTAGCTTGCATAATGAAGCATTTCAAACAGGTTAAAGCTTGGAAATCTTTGAACTGAGAAAGCTCCCTGGACAGGAAGCTCAACATTTTCAGCAACAGAATAGAAATTCAGTTTTGTTATTCCTTGTTTTTGTTCTTGTTTTCTTTCTGGGGGTGTCATGGATTTGCCATGATCCTGACGAGAAATTACACTATAGATGTTGGGGTTGGGGGTGGGGTGTTCTCACAATAACTCTCACGGCTCAACGAGAAGGTTGTCAGATCTAATCCCAGCTGGGGGTCTTTCTGGGTGGAGTTTGCATGTTCTCTCCGTGCATGTGTGGGTTTTCTCTGGGTACTCTGGTTTCCTCCCACAGACCAAAAACATGCATGTTGGGCTGGTAACTCTAAATTGTCCCTATAGGTGAGAGTGAGAGAGTGAATTGTTGTTTGTCTCTATGTGTTCCTGTGATGGACTGGAGACATGTCCAGGGTGTCTCCACCTCTCACCCAGTGACTGATGGATATGGGCACCAGTGACCCCACCGTGACCCAAAAAAAAAAAAGAAGCAGGTAAATATAATGGATGGATAAACTCCTGCTATTGCATCTGTGGAGATTTCTCTGCACGATGTTACAAACATTTATAGTGTCTGGTTTTTATGGACACCTTGAGCATCTTGCTTGTTAAAAGTGAATAGTTATGTAAAAAAAAAAAAAAAAAAAGGAAAATAGCTGCAGAACAATTAGATGTGCAATTGTCCACTGCAAAGCAAAATGTGCATCAATCAGAATGTGTGAGTTTTACAACAGATTACATCTCACTTCATGTAGCCTTCTCTACTGTTTAATTACTGTGCGAACACCTTACATAGCTCAGAGACTCTGGATACAGAGCTTTTAAAACTGCTCCTTCATATTTATTTACTTAAAGGTATGAGAAACTAAAATATTAAAAGTTCTACATTTGACAAGATACACATTGCTACATGTTACTTCTTGATGCAGCTTAGGTCCAGTGGTATACCTGAGCGTACTCTCTATACGCCTCTGACGTACGTACGCTGAGGCAAAAGCGTAGCTCCGCGCAGCCCCTCAGGGCACGAACGCGCAGAGCTTTTTTTTTTTTACGACCGCGCACGCTTGCGCGGTGTCTGACCATAAACTTTCCCCGGCACCGGACTGTTTTGTATGTTACACAAATGAATTAAATTCCTCTTCTTTATCGCTGATCGGGCCTTTTCTTTTGTTTTTTTGCCTAAAGTCAAGTAATCGCTTCTTCCTCCGTTCACTCGATGAATGAAATGAATGAATTCATGTCCTACCTGGCAGCGCAATGTTTTAAATATTTCCTGGTGGACTGTGGGTTGCTGGAATAGCGCTCCCTGTTTTTATTTTTATTTTTTAGAAGTTTATATTAACATATAAAGTGATAAAAGACCGCCGCGGGAGCAGGGAAAAGAACAGCTGCTCCTCTGGACCAAAGCCAGCGCGTGTCTCATGAGCTGTCAATCATTTCAGTAGGCGTGTCAGCAAGTGACCAATCAGCGACCTCAGTTTGTCCCCCTCTGCTCGCAGCTGCAGACGGGGCAGCTGCTGCTGCTCACATGACAACAAGGATTTGGAGCAAAACAACAAGAATTTGGAGCGAAAACGCGAGCATTTGAAAAGCGTAGCTTCTGAAGCTATATCAGCAAAACGCATGCGCACAAAATGCGCGCGTAGAGTGGCGTAAGGGAGGACGCTCAGGTATATTTCAGCCTTAACAGCCTTAACTTAACTGAAAGCTGTCCCCCTCCCCCACATTGGTGCTTCGGACCATATCTGTGTCATGCTAAAGCCAGCATACAGGCCACTGGTGAAAGTCACAAAACCAGTCCGCAAACAGATACGAGTGTGGCCAGAGGGGTCTTCAGAGGCACTCCAGGACTGTTTTGACACCACAGATTGGAGTATGTTCAAAGAAGCTGCTACCACAAACAACACCACATGTCTCCAGGAGTACTCAGACACTGTATGTTCATACATCACCAAGTGCATTGATGATGTAACCAACCTTAAAACCATCACTGTTCGGGCTAACCAGAAGCCATGGCTGACAGCTGAGGTTCACAGACTCATGAAAGCCAGGAATGCTGCCTTCAAAGCGGGAGATCAGGTGGGCCTGAGGGCAGCCAGAAACAACCTGGACCGGGGCATCAGAAAGGCAAAGAGGCAGTATTCTGGGAAAATAGCTCACCGTTTCAAGGACAGCAGGGATACACGCAGTCTGTGGCAGGGAATACAGACCATCACAAACTACAAACCACCCCCCCAGACCTGTGACAGCTCAGCCTCTGCGCTGAATGAACTGAATGAGTTCTTTGCTCGGTTCGAGGCAAGTAACAGCACACCAGCACATAAACTCCCCCCCTCTCCTGATGGCCAGGTGCTGACGCTGTCCTCAGACAGCGTAAGGCGATCATTCATCAAGATTAACGCCCGGAAGGCCTCTGGTCCTGACAACATACCTGGTCGTGTGCTGAAGGACTGTGCAGGGGAACTCGCAGCGGTCTTCACGGACATCTTTAACATCTCACTGAGCCAGGCCATCGTCCCCACCTGTTTCAAAGCCACCACCATCATCCCTGTCCCAAAGAAGGCAACGCCCGCATGCCTCAATGACTATCGCCCAGTAGCACTCACCCCCATCCTGATGAAGTGCTTTGAACGGCTAGTCATGAAAAGCATCACATCTGTCCTCCCTGACTCCCTGGATCCCTTCCAATTTGCATACCGACCTAATCGCTCAACCGACGATGCCATCTCCTCTGCCCTTCACACAGCTCTCACACATCTGGACACGAAGGACTCCTATGTTAGAATGTTGTTCATCGACTTCAGCTCGGCATTCAACACCATCATCCCCCAACAGCTCATCCTTAAACTGGACAGTCTGGGGCTGAATACCTCAATGTGTAACTGGCTGCTAGACTTCCTGACTGGGAGACCACAGACAGTACGAGTCGGGAGTAACACATCTAGCACCATCACATTGAACACAGGGGCCCCACAAGGATGTGTACTGAGCCCCCTTCTATTCACCCTGCTAACACACGACTGCACACCATCATACAGCTCCAACCACTTCATCAAGTTTGCGGACGACACAACAGTGGTGGGTCTCATCAGCAACAACGATGAGACGGACTACAGGAACGAGGTGAGCCGCCTGGCCTTGTGGTGCGGACACAACAATCTCACTCTCAACGTGGAGAAGACAAAGGAGATTGTTGTGGACTTCAGGAAGAAGGATGCCCAACATGCCCCTCTGACCATCAACAGCACCGCAGTGGAGAGAGTAGACAGCACCAAGTTCCTGGGAGTGCACGTCTCAAAGGACCTGTCCTGGAGCAGGAACACTGCAGCACTGGCAAAGAAGGCTCACCAGCGTCTCTACTTTCTCCGCAAGCTGAAAAGGGCTGGAGCTTCAACCCCCATCATGAGCACCTTCTACAGAGGTGCCATAGAAAGTGTCCTGACCAGCTGCATCACTGTGTGGTTTGGTGCATGTACTGCATCCTGCCGCAAGAGCCTCCAGCGCATTGTGAGAGCAGCTGAGAAGATAGTCGGCACCTCCTTCCCCTCACTGCAGGACTTACACAGCAAACGCCTCACTCGGAAAGCCCACCGCATGGCAGGTGATCCCACACACCCACTACACAGCCGCTTTAGACTGCTGCCATCAGGGAGGAGACTGAGGAGTCTCCAGGCTCGAACCAGCAGACTGAGAGACAGCTCTGTTCATCAGGCAGTCAGGATGCTAAACACTCTGCCTGCTCTGCCCCCCCTCCCATTTGAACTGCCTTAACACTAAAACTTTCTCACACATTACCACACAACACAAAGATTTTAACACTGGACTCTGTGTCATCAAACGGGTTATTCACTAAACTCTCGGTCATGTGCTCATACAGTTTGCACTACTTCTCATACTTGCACTAATGTTTGTATTACATCACTGCCTATAATCATAATACTGTTTACATTCTCTGTTTACATTTATTAATACTGTTTACTTTTATTACTACTGCTTACATGTAACTACTACTGTTTACATTTACACTACTCTAATATCTACACCACTGCTGATACATATACAATGTGCTCTGAACGGTCTTATTTAGGGATGCCCAATGTGCCTTACTGCATATGCCACTTTTTGCCTCTATAACAACATCAACTACTACCTCATACATATACTGTGTACATTAACTCATACGCTGCTTTGCCACTTTGCAAATGTCAATGCTAGAAACCTTTAGTTTATTTTAGTTATACTTTTTATACTCTTTTTTTATACTAGTATGCAAAAACTCAGGACAGTATTATGTTCATTAAATGTTTAATGTTTTAGTTTTAGAGTTGGTGTAAATTTTCATACTCTTATACCACTATGCAAAAAACTCAGGACAGTGTTAGTTTTACTATTTTATGCTTATGTCAATTATTATATGTTTCAGTGTTTCAATGTTTAGATGTTTACTGTTGCACCGAGGGACTGAGAGAAACGCAATTTCGGTCCTGTGTATGTCCTGTACAGTACATATTGCAGATCTGACAATAAAGTTGACTTTGACTTTGACTTAACCCATAGCTTTGTGCTCCCTACTGCCACCTACAAGCATATTATGGTACATCCAGACCGAGCGCGTTTTCAACGGCAAAAAAGCGCGAAACGCCTCGAGGTTGACGCACTGGACCCAGTGGTGTTCAAACCGGAACGTGAGCGGCGGCGGCGTGGCGGCGGGGGGGGGGAGTTAGCAGAGCTTAACTTGCTAAACGTGAAAAGTTCACAATTCAAAACTTACCCGATATCCCGACTTCCTCATTGGCACTCCGCCAGGCAAGGTCCTTTTTATTTCTCCTCCATACTTGAACACGACTTCGCGGGTTATTTCCGTGTCTCACAAACAATACGTCACACAGTTGCGCAACACCCGTCCCCTCGTTACCGCGTCACATAGCTGACTCCCCTCTCTCTCCTCCCCGACTCTCCCTGATTGGTTGACAGAGCGTTGAACGGCGAAATCTTCAGCATGATCAACGCGTGCTGTGGAGGCTGCCGCGGGCTCACGTGCACGGAAAACGACTTCCAAAACGCTCAACACGCACGTGACGCGACGCCCGACCCCTAGACGCTCCTGGAGGCGCGTCCCCCATTGACTTTGCATGTAAACCGGACGCTCATGCAGCTCAAAACGCGTTCAGTCTGGATGTACCATTAGTGTATGAAGGGTGGGGGGGTGTTTAGACTACAAGATACTGTGTATGGTACAACAAAATGCAAAATGCATCTGACCAAATAGAAACAATTGATTCATATTAAAATAAAAAAAAAAATTATAATTGCTAATATGTTTTTTGCAATCCTGGATGCAAAGCTAAAAACATTATTATCCTGAAATGTCATGCTGACATTTTTCTTTTTTAACTTTGCACTGTGATCTGTGTATAAGAAATGATGCCATTTATGATTGTCTATTTTTGTTCCACAAAGTTACGAGTCTATGCATTAATGTATGTTTTTGTTTTTGACTGCACAATAGCTGTAAGAACAGGTATGAGTTAAGTTCTACACACAATTAAAGTAGTACTTAGGGGCTCAAAGGAAACTAAAAGTACAGTAGATGGCAGTTTTTGTACATCTCTTCAAACATTTACTAGAAAAAAAGAGTCCATTTGGTCAACTTCATTGTGCAAAGAAAAGCTTGTTTTATCAGGAAGAGCTATTAGTGTCTGGCTCATGAAAACAGTAACACACAGGATGTGAAAGGGAAGTTGTTTTTCTTTCGGCTGCTCGTTTCTTCAGGGGTCGCCACAGTGAGTAAACTTGCACAAAAGATTTGGCAGTTAGTTGTCTTATCCCCAGATGCCCTTCCTGCAGCAGGATTACAGTATGTGAATGGGCAGTGAGTAAAAGAAAAGAGTGCTAAATCATGAAACATGTGCAGGTAAATATCTGCAAAAATCACTAAGAAGCTATTCAAAGTCTCATCTACATAAATCAGAGTCAGGGTCAGCTTTATTGTCATTGCACTGAAGCACGATAAAATTACTTTTCGGTACAGCCCAGCCAAGGAAAAACAAAACAAACAAACAGACATGGGGAGACGGAGGAGTTTGAAGCTGCGGCCTCAGGGGGTGCTGCCCTTTTTGTTTAGATAAGAAAAAGAGAAACATGGGGGAAGGGGAGGTATAAAAATTCACATGTTGAAAGAAAAAAAAGCCCCAGCACAGAAACGGCAACATACGGATGACATCATAATACATTTGCATGAGGAAGGCCTATGGAATCGGTGAGTTTGTCCGTGGACACTGCCAGATAGTAACCCATAGTTGCTTTCAATGCCAGCTGATTTGTATTGGATCGTTTTATTTATTTATGATCTGCAATGTTTTTATGTTTTTCGTGTTGCACTTCATTGTCTGTGTTGCCTGTTGCGTGTTTGTTTGTCCAGCACTTTGGTGTGGACTTGTTCCTGTTTAAAGTGCTTTATAAATAAAATGGTATGGTATGGTATGGTATGGTATAGTCCCGATAAGAGATGGTGCAGTGTCTATCTGCCAGCTCAGCTCTGACACAGGTCCACAGATGTCCTCGGGAAGGGAGCGGGGAGGGGAGGTGGGAGCAGAGCTTCTTGTTCACAAAACATCCAGGAGAGTTTGAGATAGTTGGCCAATTCAAGGCCGACACAGGAAGCCAGATTCAGATAACAACAGTTATTTTGGGTCAGGCCGACTCTTCTTGATGGCTGTCTGCCTTATAGTTCTACTGGTATCTCAATGGTGACTCTAAACAGCCAAATTTTGTTGTCAGCACCGCCAGGCCGAGCTTGTAACTTCTCCAAGGTCGATTCCTTCACGCCAGTCAGTTTCAGGAGCCGCAAGTGGCCTGCGATTCTCAGAAATTGCGTACAGCTTACGGCTCAGCTCAAACAGCATCTAAGTCTGAGTGCTCACCACATGTCCCATTCCTTCACACAAGCTGGGCAGCCTTACAATGGCCAGAACAGCTGTCGACATTTTTCACATTTGTCGATATGCCAGGTAACCGCCAACTCCAAAAAGAAGAAATCCTGTTATCATAAATCCAATTAGGTATGAGTCTTCTAGGATTCAAGGATTCAAGTTTCTTTATTGTCATTCACATCCACATGTGATACATGAGGTGGAAATAAATGGTACTAGTGGAAAATACGGTACTAGTTTTATGATGTCTGGTGACATGTTATCAGACATTTAGCTTATTATTCTTTAACATAAGCAATAAAAATGCACATTAACAGTGATGTTAGGGTGTTGGAAATCCAATTTAAAAGGTATATGATGACAATAACCCAATAAATAGAAGTTTTATGATAAGAACCAGTGTCCAATCTTTTAGTCACACCAACTAATCCAGGATTTTGAAGTGAAAAATGACAACACAATATGGGATTTACTTGAATATTTTTATTAATGCTCTTTAGGTTCCAACAAGGCAACAACAGTGGGTTCACAAACAAACAGAACATATGCATGACATGTGCAAAAGTCAAAGCTAATGGAATTTGTACCCCCTGCCACCCAGCCCCCAAAATAACTGACTGAAATGCAATTAAAAAAAGATCAATTAAAAATGTAGGTGCAAATTAAAACATCCAATACATATCCATAAAATTTGTTTTAGTTTCCAACAATTACTTTCTAACAAATGCTACACTGCATTAATTTGAGCCTTTAATAACACTTCAAATGTTTCATTTTGCAAATAATTGAAAGCGTTTCAAATAAAAACAAGAAACCAGAGTGGTAACTAAGTAAAATAATATTCATATGATTTTGGTGTTTGGAAAAGGGCAAACACCAGTGATTTACAGTAGGTGGGCATAAAATGGGTGTGACCCATTTTTTAAAACTGCATTCTTTACAGGCTTCTTCAATTATTTCTGTATCCGTGTACACAAAGTCCCATCTGGACCTTGCTGACGCAGATGCTTGCATTCATGAGACTTCGGGGGGATTAGTTGTGCTCTGGTGTTCGACTCATCATCAGCCAACAGTTTTACACAACATCAAAAAGTTGTCAGTACACCCATCTGATCTTGAAGCACATACCTGAAACCCATAGGACCTGGAAGACCCTCTTAGGAAGGAGAAGATAACTAAATAAATAAATGACTTCACACCACTCTTGTAGCGGAGCATACACAGACAGCATAATAAGATTTGACATTTAGAAAGGAAAGTGACAAAGGACAATGAATGCCAGTGTTTTTTTTAGTCCTACTTTTCTTGCAACTTCAACAAAATCTCTTGGCTGAAACTACTGTCATAAAACTTTGAGTAAGAAAAGTCAATTTGAAAACACTCTGTGGTTTTCATTTAGTTTTATTCCCCAAAAATCACTGCTCAGTGAACAAATACATGTACCCTTAAACTATTTCCACACACTCAAGAACAGATAATTGTACGTCTTTCTTATGACATTGCCAAAAGGTGAGTTTCACATTTCAACATCTGTCTCATGTCTTGCTCGGAAAGAAAATAAGAAGAAAAAAATTTTTTCCCAACAAATGTTTGGATGCATCATGGCAAAAAATTATTTCCTTGTCATGCCGTTTGTAAAGAATAAGTTGTCAATTCAATTTCAATTCAATTTATATACTGTATACAGCACCAAGTCACAACAGAAGTCATCTTAGGGCACTGAACAGAAACATTTATAAATAAAAATAATAAATCAACATTATTTACCTGAGGAGCAGACTGCTTTGAGTTTAACTCCATCACAGAACTCTCATCTTGAGCAAGCACGAAGGCGACAGTGGAAAGGAAAAACTCCCTCATGACGAAGAAACCCTTAGCAGAACTAGGCTCAGGACAAGTGGACATCTGCTTCAACTGGCTAGGTTTGAGAGGAACAGGAAGGAGGAACAGATACACAATGGCAGGTCAAGAATCACACGTTAAGATATAAATAATATCAAATGAAAACCATTCAATTGTAACAATTCACTTAAGGAAATTAGGTCAATTTGTACTCCAGTAGTTTAAGTTTATGGCAGCATAACAAGCCAACCCTAACTATAGGATTTATCAAAAAGGAAAGCCCAGTCTTAAAACTGGACAATGTGTCAGCCTCATGGACAAAAACTGGAAGTTGTTTCTACAAAAGAGAAGCCTGACAACTGAAAGATCTTCCTCCCATTCTGCTCTTGGAAACTCTAGGAACCTCAAGTAAGCCTGCAGTCTGAGTGCTCTGTTAGGAAAATATGGAACAATGAGATCTCAAATATAAGCTGGAGCTAGGTTGTTGAGGGCTTTGTAGGTTACATTCTGCTTACTAGAAATTTTCATTAAAAGCAAACATTTTTTTCCAAAGTGCCATCCAGATGGGATTTTTTAAAATATGGGCTTTTTTTGCCCCTTTTTATTATGCCTGTAGCCATTCCACCAGTGTAGGTCTCATCAACTCAGCTGCAATCAGATTAGCAAGTTTGTGTGGTTTTATTTGTTAGGACTTGAGTCACTTTCTGTTGAAATATTGTACCAGCTGCGCTATCGACATAGGTTTCATAACTGTTATGTTCTGTGTGATTCTAATGTTTGGAAAATTAGTTTTTAATGAGAAGCAGGTAGATTTGTTTCTTCCATACAGGGGAAATGCTTTGGCTCTTATTTCGTTACTATACACACAACAACCCTTCATTTACGTTAAAGCATTAAGAAAACCCCTGGGGTTTAAGTTTTCAGCTGAAATGTGAGTCATGTTGGTGTTTACTCCACACCTTGACTTTGTCTCTTGCGTGTATTTGAACGCTGACTGTTGTTGACAAGGATCAGAAAAGGATTATCTTTAAAAGTCAGGGTATAATAGTTAAAAGGGGATCATCACAACTCAGAACTACTAAACCTCCTGTTTCATAACACCACAGAGAGACAGAACGAGCAGAATGCACTGAAAAAAAATCTTAAAAGAATATTGAATTTTGTTACAACTCAGTTTTTATTGTCAAAAATGTGTCGTGCTCCCTGTCATGATAGCACAGCTGTCATAATATTGCTCCCCATAAGTGATGTAGGTTGACTGCAGGCACAGTTTCAAGAGTTGACACAGTTGTTCTGTGGAAAGTGTGGTCCTGCTGCTCAGAGTGGTGTCTGATTTTAACCTTAAACAGACCACCTCTACTGCCTCATCAACAGGAATGCACGTAAAGAGTGATGTGACATCAAAAGAGACCATTGTTTCATCAGTCTCCATGATGACATCCCTCACCTTATCCACAAAGTCCATGGTGTTCTGTATGTGGTGTTCTGAGCTGCCAACTAAGGGATGAGTACAGATGCCAGATATTTGGAAATGTTGTAAGTGACCAAGTTAATCATGCTAACAATTGGTCTTAAAGGTACACCTTGTTGTGAAAAGAAACCATCCATCATTAAACAGAGGTGGAGTCAGAGTCAGAGTCAGAGTCAGAGAGAATTTATTGTCATTTGCACCGCATGTAGTACATGTGTTGAAAACGAGATTATGTACACAGGGTCCCAGTTACATCCAACAACAAATGCAAGAGAAAAACAATAATAACATCTAGGATTAACTAAGAGAGACATCAGCTAGTAATACACTAAGCCCTAATGTAGTAGAAAAACATCATTATAAACAGCAGCACGAACATGAGCAGATGGTCACAGATGAACGCAGCAACAAGAAACAGATCAGTATCAACATGATGTGACATTTTGCAGTGTTTATTCTTATTATTTATTTATTCATGAGTCTGACAGCCTCAGGGTAGAAGCTGTTCCTCAGTCTAGTGGTTCTACATTTGATGCTCCTCAACCTCCGTCCCGAGGGGAGTGGTGCAAAGAGTGAGTGTGCTGGGTGAGTGAGGTCTTTCATGATGCAGGTGGCTCTTTTTCTGCATCTGGAGGTGTAAATGTCTGTGATGGTGGGGAGACTGACTCCCACAGACTTCTGTGCAGCCTTCACCACTCTCTGTAGAGCTTTTCTCTCTGCAACTGTGCAGCCTCCATGCCACACGTTGATGCTGGAGCACAGGACGCTCTCCACTGCACACCTGTAGAACGAGGTGAGGACTGAGCTTCTCAGACCGGCTCGTCTCAGCCGTCTGAGGAAGTAGAGTCTCTGATGACCTTTCTTGATCAGGCTGGTGGTGTTATTGCTCCAGCTGAGGTTATCATTCAAGTGTACACCCAGGTATTTGTAGCTGGAGACCACCTCCACCGCAGATCCACCTATATACAGTGGGGTGTGGGTGTGTTTGTTCCTTCTGAAGTCCACAATCATCTCCTTCGTCTTCTTCACATTCATGTGAAGGTTGTTCTCTTTGCACCAGCTCTCCAGATGTTCCACCTCCTGTCTGTAGCTGGATTCATCATTATCTGTGATGCATCCCACCACAGCTGTATCATCTGCAAACTTAACAATATGACAGCCTGGATGTGTGGCTGTACAATCATATGTGAGCAGAGTGAACAGAAGAGGGCTCAGCACACATCCTTGAGGAGAGCCAGTGCTGAGGGTGATGGTGGAGGAGGAGAAGTTGTGGATCTTCACGGACTGTGGTCTGTTTGTTAAGAAGTCTAAGACCCAGTTACAAATAGAGGGGCTTAGTCCAAGTGTGGATAGTTTGTCTATCAGAGTTTGGGGGATCATGGTGTTGAAGGCAGATGTGAAGTCCACAAAGAGCAGACGCACGTATGAGTCCTTCTGATCCAGGTGGGTGAGAGCAGTGTGGACCACAGAGGAGATGGCGTCCTCTGTTGATCGGTTCTCACGGTATGCATATTGATGAGGGTCCTCGCTGATGTTGACGGCTGTCTTGATGTGGGACATGACCAGTTTCTCAAAACATTTAGCGACTATCGGGGTGAGAGCCACCGGTCTATAGTCATTCAGACCAGTCACTGTGGAGCTTTTTGGGACTGGGATGATGGTGGCAGTCTTCAGGCAGGTGGGAACTGACTCCAGTGAAAGTGAGGTGGTGAAGATGTCAGCCAGCACCTCACAGAGCTGGTCCGCACATTCCTTCAGAACTTTCCCTGGGATGGAGGCCTCCGTGTTCAACTGTCCCCCTCTTACAGTGCTGTTATTGCTAGTATCACTCAGCCCCTAGTGAACAGCAAGCAACCACCAGGGTGTTAATGATCCATCGTTGGGCTGATGGTCCTCCTTGATCATGTGAGCAGCTGGTTTTGGCTGTCAGCAGCAAACTGGTCATGGGCGTAGCCAGAATTTTGTGGGGGGCGGTTCGTTTTAAAGGAGAAGTTGACAATGCTAAAATAATGTGGCTGGATAGTTTAACTGATAAAGCGTCTGCCTTCAGTCCCAAAGCTCGTGGGATCAAGTCCCGCATGGTACAATGTTTTTTTATTTTATTTATTCATTCCAGATTAAAAAAGCACAAGAAAACTATTTACAAAACAGCAAGGAATAAAACAATGCATTAAATGAAAGGAATCAGACGAAGAAAATAATCTTATCTGCCCCTTCTCAAACTATTTTTTTTTCAAACACTCTTTTATTGGATAAAAAAAGAAGAATGTGTTAACCACAGCCTGTGGTTAACACATTCTTCTTTCTTCACAGGCATATTAACTACTTTTTTTATCCAATAAAAGACAAATGTAAAATTAGTTGTTTGAATCGAGTGTTTGAAAAAAAAAATAGTTTGAGAAGGGGCAGATAAGATTATTTTCTTCGTCTGATTCCTTTCATTTAATGCATTGTTTTATTCCTTGCTGTTTTGTAAATAGTTTTCTTGTGCTTTTTTAATTTGGAATGAATTAAAAAAAAAAAAATGTTGTACCAAGCGAGGACTTGATCCCACAAGCTTTGGGACTGAAGGCAGACGCTTTATCAGTTGAGCTATCCAGCCACATTAGTTTAGTGTTGTCAACTTCTCCTTTAAAAGTGGGCGGTTCGTTCGAACCCCCCGAACCCCCCTTGCCTACGCGCATGCTGGTTGATCCACTATGAGAAGGTGATATTTATAGGACTGAGCTGAATACAGCACCTCAGACTGAAGAAGTCTTTTGGAGGAAAGACGAAACGTTTCTATATTATTTTTTTTTGTTTTGTTTGTTTTTTGAATGTCCAGAGGACCAGACTTAACTTTTTTAGACTAACTTGAATACATTCTGTTACACTTTGTTAGTCTGGGAACCGTATCCCGACTACTTGTCATATGTTGTGTTGATTGTTGATATTTATTAGTTTTTAGGTGGTGTTTTTATATTTAGCTAATGCTTCAGGTTTTATGCTTAGTTGTGTGTTAATCTTGTTTTTAATACTACACAATGGAGTTTTTTGAGAAACACAATTTCAGTCTTCTGTACAATTTACAATGTACAGAGGACATGGTTTGATTGTCAATAAAGTTTACTTCACTATCTTGCCGACCTCCTCAACGTCCAGTTGCCGTCACCTGTTTGTCAGTCTCAGTGTGAAAGTCTCACATGAACTTTGTCAGCCTTCACCACTTTTTCTATTTCCTACGTTGACTCCAGACTGTGCTCAGCACAGAGGTTTCTGTGCACAATTCCAGCCACTTGGGTATACGTAGTTTTTTCCAATATCTATAGCAAGCGTTTACCATAATATGAAGGTGTTTTTCACACCTGGCATCATGTAGTGTGGGGATTTTGACCTTTTCACTTAGTGCAAGATGTACCGACCTGGATAAATACTTTTTTTTAACCATTAGAAAAATTTAGATTATTGTGTGGTTTTTGCCTTTTCTGTTAGTAAAACTTTTGTATTGAATTAATGCACATGTCGATTCTGGTGGTATGACTTTGTATCTTGCCTGCCTGTGGGCTCCAGTAATTTTGGAACAAGCACAATGACGACAGACTGCAGAACAAGCTTTTGTAATCTTTCTGATAGAACATTGTCCAAATACGGCAGACAGTACTTACCATATTAAACAATACAAATGATGTAAGATCCATTAAATGAATGTAGTCCTTTCAGTCTACTCAGTTTTTTATTGCACCCCATCCCCCATTGTCTCCATGTAATTTGCTATCTGCAGGTAAACAATAATTTTAACATCATTTATAGTTTTATTTTTGTTTTTTAGCCTGGTGCTCTCTTTTTAACTTCCGCAATCACATCCAACAGATGTGATTTATTGGTACTTTAAATAAAATTAAATATGATTTAAAATGTCAACCCAAAAAACAAAATGAGTCAGTCTTTTGGAAATAAACCATGTAAATGCACAACTATAGATTAAAATAAACTGACTATAGTGTAAGCAGATATGGCTGTTTTTAGCTGCATTGTAATATATTGTGGGTGATACAGAAGATGCAAAAAGTATAAAATCCCTACTTTAAAAATATGCCTTTACTTCTTACACTTTCAGTTTTAGTAACTGTTGATGTGACTCAGCTGTTCTTCATATTTTCACTTCCTTTCTTGTTCAGTTGTACTCATGATTTTATGGTTAAAAATAAGCACGTGTGTTACCATCTCCACACAACACATATGCATTTTCAGAAACACAACCCAAACACATCACAGCCATGAGACTGTTTGAGTGGATGAAGCCAATGTGACTCCCTTGTTGCTATGCAGAGTTTATGCTGACTAATGTTGAGAAAGCACAGAGTCAGACACAGTTTGATCAGAGACACCATAAATATCATATGCAGAATAGACTTACAATACATTTACTACACAAATATCATCAAAAGACTGAGAAAAAAAAAACTATTGACAAGCACTCCAGGAAGAGCAGCAGTATTAAACATGTCAGCAATGACCTCAAAGACATTCAAATGATGAAGTCTTCTACAGTGGCTCTAAATGTTTTAATGAGCACAAAAAAAAGATATATGTATATCAAGGAATGGTTTCAAGAAGCAACAAGTCAGAGTCATGGTACATCCAGACCGAACGCGTTTTGAGCTGCATGAGCGTCCGGTTTACATGCAAAGTCAATGGGGGACGCGCCTCCAGGAGCGTCTAGGGGTCGGACGTCGTGTCACGTGCGTGTTGAGCGTTTTGGAAGTCGTTTTCCGTGCACGTGAGCCCGCGGCAGCCTCCACAGCACGCCTTGAACATGCTGAAGATTTTGCCGTTCAACGCTCTGTCAACCAATCAGGGAGAGTCGGGGAGGAGAGAGAGGGGAGTCAGCTATGTGACGCGGTAACGAGAGAGAGAGGGGAGTCAGCTATGTGACGCGGTAACGAGAGGACGGGTGTTGCGCAACTGTGTGACGTATTGTTTGTGAGACACGGAAATAACCCGCGAAGTCGTGTTCAAGTATGGAGGAGAAATAAAAAGGACCTTGCCTGGCGGAGTGCCAATGAGGAAGTCGGGATATCGGGTAAGTTTTGAATTGTGAACTTTTCACGTTTAGCAAGTTAAGCTCTGCTAACTCCTCCCCCGCCGCCGCCGCTCACGTTCCGGTTTGAACACCACTGGGTCCAGTGCGTCAACCTCGAGGCGTTTCGCGCTTTTTTGCCGTTGAAAAGGCGCTCAGTCTGGATGTACCATCAGAGTCAGAGTCAGAGGTCTTTATTGTCATTTGCACCGCATGTAGTACATGTGATGAAATGAGATTATGTACACAGGGTCCCAGTTACATCCAACAACAAAATGTAAGAGAAAAACAGTAATAACATCTAGGATATGAACTAAGAAAAACATCCAACTAGAAATACACTAAGCCCTAGAGTAATAGAAAAACGTCATTACAAACAGCAGCACGAACATGAGTCTTTATGAGCAGATGGTCACAGATGAACACAGCAACAAGAAAACAGATCAGCATCAGCATGATGTGATATTTCACAGTGATTATTCTTATTATTTATTTATTCATGAGTCTAACAGCCTCAGGGTAGAAGCTGTTCCTCAGTCTAGTGGTTCTACATTTGATGCTCCTCAACCTCCGTCCCAGGGTAGAAGCTGTTCCTCAGTCTAGTGGTTCTACATTTGATGCTCCTCAACCTCCGTCCTGAGGGGAGTGGGGCAAAGAGTGTGTGTGCTGGGTGAGTGGGGTCTTTCATGATGCAGGTGGCTTTTTTCCTGCATCTCGAAGTGTAAATGTCTGTGATGGTGGGGAGACTGACTCCAACATCTTCTGTGCAGCCTTCACCACTCTCTGCAAAGCTTTTCTTTCTGCAGCTGTGCAGCCTCCATGCCACACGTTGATGCTGGAGCACAGGATGCTCCCCACTGCACACCTGTAGAAGGAGGTGAGAACTGGGCTGCTCAGACCAGCTTGTCTCCGCCGTCTGAGGAAGTAGAGTCTCTGATGACCTTTCTTGATCAGGCTGGTGGTGTTGTTGGTCCAACAAGAGACAGATTTAAAGGATGTCCATCTGAAAACAACACCAAGCCCTCCAATTTGATCAAAAATACAATAGATTTCAGTTTGAAGTGGTTGGCAGAATGGAAACTGTTCAGCGCATTGTTTCACTTTTTAGTCTTTTACCTGATGTTGCGGGAATTACAAATAGCAGCTTTCACCACACTGTCAAGGAGCCAGGTATTTCCAAAAGTGATGAGCTGTGAACACTTTATATGTACAGTAGACCCTCAATTATCATGGGAGTTACATTCCACACACCCCTATGATAGGTGAAAAACCGCGAAGTAGGAACGCTATATTTATTTTAGTATGTACTGTATATATTTTAAGGCTTTAAAAATCCTTCCCACACTTTTGCAATATTCTAAACTCTTAACAACATATGTATATGTACTGCACATTAGCTACTGCAAAATATTATATGGGGACTCACCCACCTTGGTCCGGTTCTGGACTGGTTCTGATCGGCTCTCTGCAGCAACTGAGCGCCAGATGCTTTTGGAGATAGCCAGATCTTTGGAGAGCCAGCACAAAACCACACAATGGTCCAGATCAAGTCCAAATAATCCAGACAGATCTGGATGAAAAAAAATTCAGATGAGCTCCAAAGAAGACACTGGACCTCCAAGCAACATCTCCCCGCTTGAGGTTTCATGGGCCGGCAAGCAGCACTCAGATTGACTGATGAGGCTGCAAGTATTCCTGGTCCAGTTCCCAGCCGGTTCCATATACAGGTGGTCCTCGGGTTATGACGGTCTCGAGTTACGACGTTTCGATGTTACGACGCATCTCCCATTTACTATGAAAAGCCTTATTTCGAGTTACGCGGTTTTACGTCATAAACGTCGTAACGCAGCGGCGGAAGAATACAGTATTGTACTGTACTCGGTGCAACGGCGGAGGAATACAGTACTGCACTGTACTGTGAATGCGGTTTTATGTCGTAAACGTCGTAACGCAGTGGCGGAAAATATTGTACTGTACACGGTGCAACGGCGGAGGAATGCTGTACTGTACTGTGAATGCGGTTTTACGTCGTAAACGTCGTAACGCAGTGACGGAAAATATTGTACTGTACGTGGTGTAGCGGTGGAGGAATGCTGTACTGTACTGTGAACACGGTTTTACGCCGTAAACGTCGTAACGCAGCGGCGGAAAATATTGTACTGTACGGGATACAGCGGCGGAGGAATGCTAAACTGTACTGTGAACGCGGATTTCCGTCGTAAACGGAATACGGAATATGGCAGAGTACGCCACTCTTGACCGAGGAAAACTGCGTCACCAGCATCCCAGTAGGCCATAAACTCTTTTTGCCCTTTGTCATGGCTCTCAAACGTATGTGTTTTTTGATAATTATGTAGGGTACTGTGTTAGGATAGGCTAACTGCTTGGTAATACAGTACTGTACATGTATATGGTGCAGTATGTATGTATGTTCCGACTTACGTCAAAAATCGGTTCACGACGCCGTGTAGGAACGGATTAACGTCGTAAGTCGAGGACTACCTGTAGCTCTCTGCATCCACTGAGTGCTGAAGTCACTATGAATAAGGACATAACTTTTTAGTCCGGTTCGGATCGGATCACAACTCTCCCTCAGTTTTGGCAGAAAAGCAACAGCCGGAAGCACTGTTGAATTCTGGGTAGTGTAGTTGTTTTGACTGGCCTTACTGTGTAGGCTTATTGAACAAAAACTATAAAATGGCAGTGCCTGTCCTAAGTATTATTATTTTTGTTAACTTTTTATCTTTTACCATCCCAATCACATAAGTAATATTAAAGTTGACAATCGTTGAAAAAACCCCACAAAGAGCGAGTCCATGAAAGTCAAACCATGAAGTAGCGAGGGACTACTGCAACAATCATTTGTAACTGGGCATACAGTAGTGCAGAAACAGTTAGACAACATCCATAATTTTTTCATTTTTTTCTTTGGTACAAGACAGAATGTCCTGTATTTATTTTATATGGCCATGATCAATTGTTTATCAAGTTTTTCTGAATGTCATTCAAAGTTGATTTTTTTGTGGAGTGGTGGGGGACTTTACCATTTGTTTTGTTCTCTTCTTCTGCCTGTCCACGGCAGAATGTTGTGTACAGGTTTCTCCAAAACTGATGAACTGTGAACAGCACTTTTAATGATATTAAAATGAATAATAAAAGTAGACAAGTGAAGGACAAAAGAAAATGTGTCAAGTCTTAAAAAAAGTGCTGTATCTACTGAATATGAAAAGTATCTAAAAGCCAAATCTTCAAAATGAAAAATGAGCAAATTCTGTGAAAGATGCATCCTTTTGTTGACTAGTGGTCAAGAGTTTAGTTTGGAAGCACATTGCTGTTGCTAAATTATTATATTATGTCTGCCAATGTTTTTGTCGGCATTAGTCGTTAACGTGGCTGAGGCTGAACTGAGCAACTAGTTTTAAAAGTCTATAAGTTTCTGTTAGTTGTTTCTCTGTCTCAGCTGCATCTAGATAAAATATGGCTGTAACTTCCACCAGTTTCTCTCACTCCTTTGTGTGTGCCTGAGCATATGTGCGTGTGTGTGTGTGTGTGTGCGTGTGTGTGTGTGTGTGTGTGTGTGTGTGTCTGTGTGTGTGTCTGTGTGCATGCGTGCGTGTTGCTCTGAGACATGCCCGGGCGTATTCTCGCGTGTGCATGCGTGCGTGTTGCTCTGAGACATGCCCGGGCGTATTCTCGCCCAGTGCTGCACACATGCCGGAAGGCAATGCAAGTGAGGGAGTTTTGCTCAGTCCTTTAGTAGTTTGTACGTAGTCTTCCTGTATTTTGACCCCGACGACCAAAATACAGAAACCACAAGATCTGATGAGTAAATCAAGTTTTTAAAAAATAAAAGTGACGCAAGAAGTTTCTTCATAACTTACCGGTAGTTAAGTGTAATGTTTACTTTTTGATATGCTCCATGGTCATCATTAAATTTCAAATTATCTAACACTTTGATCATTTAACACATTGCTGTTTTTAGTTTGAGACTGGGTTCTTGAATATAAAGAATAAAAGGAAAATGTTTCCTTCTTTTAGGATAATTAATATAAATGACTGCAAAATAGAAAGTGCCAAATGTTTTACTTTTTATCTCTGCAACCCCACTGCTGAATGTCTTTCACTTTCCTTATGTCATC
>JBBPBX010062948.1:0-18428 GCA_038048925.1 Garcialebias charrua
TTCCACCTCCGAAAGTTTGATGCAATTTGGGAGACTAGAGGGGTAAAATTCTGAGAAAATATTGAGGGCAGAGTATGGCTGCGTCTCAATTCAGGGGCTGCATCATCATGAGGACCCAGCCTAGCTGGGCTGAGTAGGCCACGCACTCACAAGACCGGGTGGGCTGAGCGAAACTGCTGAAATGGGACGGTCTAGCCTTCAGGTTTGCCGGCCTTGAAGTGGGTGGGGCGTTCTCTTGAAGTGGGTGGGAAGTTCTTGTGTGCGCGCTTTGTGTGTGTGGAAAGAGAAGGGACGCCGCTAAAATATATTAGTTAGCTGAATACATGTATATATATTAGTGTTTCTGAGTTTACTGTTTGTTAAGAACTGATTACAAATCAGCTTATAAGGGGCGATCTGTTAAAACCCAGAGTGGACCTATGAAATGCAAGTTGTCCAGTAGCTCAGTTGGTAAATCAACCTGCGATTGGTGCAGAGATACTTTTCTCGAAGCTGGTTCGAATCTCACTCGGTACGGTTAAAACTTATTTTACGTTTGTCTTTTATTGGATAAAAAAATGAGGACTGAGATTAAAAGGAAGGAGTTTGTGAAACTCCTTTTTTTTTTATCCAATAAAAGACAAACGTAAAATAATTTTTAACCGTACCGAGTGAGATTCGAACCAGCTTCGAGAAAAGTATCTCTGCACCAATCGCAGGTTGATTTACCAACTAAGCTACTGGACAACTTGCATTTCGCAGGTCCACTCTGGGTTTTAACAGATCACCCCTTATAAGCTGCTTTGTTATCAGTTCTTCAAAAACAGTAAACTCAGAAACACTAATATACTGTATATTCAGCTAACACATTTTTTTTTGTCGTTTCTGTAGTTAAATTTTAATGAGATATATTCGAGCTGAGGTTGTTTGAGATGACTAAAGGTTGAATGAATATTCGCGCTGAGGTTGTTGTTAAAACGAGCTGATGACTCAACAACAGGCAGCGGCTGCACGCAGAAAGTCCCCCCACCCACCCCCCCGAAATCTCTGCTGGCGCTATGAATTCTGGGATAGCCTCCGTCTTGAAGGATTCACGAATGCATCCTTCGATTTCGGCAGGAAGTAGGCCGCATTCCTCGGCCGCATGAGGAGGAGTCTTCGAATTGGGACAGTCCTCCGCGCGGGGCAATGACGTATGCGGCCGACAAATGCGCACTCATGAGGATGCAGCCCCTGAATTGAGACACAGCCTATGTGTAATATTAATTCCCAAGTACATAAATCCCAAGGGGCTGAGCCTAAAAGGGATATAATAGGGCCTAAGTTTTAAAGCTAATTAATTCACTGGGTAGCATTCACTTTTAAGTGGATTAATTTTATAGCCAGAATACGATCCAAAAATTTCCAGAGTATTTAAAATTGGGGGAAGACTACATAATGTATCAGAAACATACAGGAGAAGGTCGTCTGCATATAAGGATAGTTTAAGCTCGACACCAGAGCGGATGATTCCATGAAAAGAAGAGAGAGATCTTAGGGCAATGGAAAGAGGTTCAATGGCTAACGCAAACAAGAGGGGGGAAAGAGGACAACCCTGTCGAATACCACGTCCCACCGGGAAATAATCAGATTAGACGGAATTAGTGAGAATACATGCTTGAAGAGATACATAAAGTAGCTTGATCCAGGACACAAACCTCTCTCCAAAACCAAACCTATTGAGAGTGGCAAAGAGATACTCCCATTTCACTCGATCAAAAGCTTTCTCAGCATCAAGAGAAATGATCACTTCAGGAGACTTGGAGGAATGAGTTGAAAAAATTGTATTCAATAGAGTACGTGTATTAAAAAACAACTGGTGACCTTAGATGAATCCTTTCTGTTCTTGTGAAATAATCAGAGGAAGAACCGTCTCAAGCCGAGTTGCGAGTACTTTAGACAAAATCTTAAAATCCACATTTAAGAGTAAAAGGGGTCTATAAGACTCGCAAGCAGTAGGATCCTTATCCTTCTTCAATAGGAGAGAAATTGAAGCCTGAGTTAAGGTGGGAGGTAGCAGGCCACGCCCGAGCGACTCATTATAAACCTCAAGAAGAAGAGGGGCTATCTTATCTTTATTTTATTTTTTTAACTCAGCAGGTGTTTTACTACTTTACATATTCTTGATTGACGCAAATATTTCTTCTAATTTAATGGGAGCCTCAAGTTGATCAGAAATCAATTTATCCATCCTAGGAATGTCAATATTCTGAAGAAAGGCAAGTAGCTCATTTGAGTCTGCTTGTAGTTCAGATTTATACAGATCTCAGTAGAATTTTTAAAGATGTCACTAATGGAGACAGGATCGGAAACTAGATTGCCCGACCGATCCTTGATTTGCGATATTGTGCGAGAGCTGGCCTTTCGCTTCAATTGATGTGCCAGAAGTCTACTTGGTTTTTCCCCATGCTCATAATAAGTGGCTCGAGATCGAATCAAGAGACACTCCGCAAAAGATGTTGTTAGGAGATCAAATTCCATCTGAAGATCCTTTCGCTGTTTGAGCAAAACCTGTGATGGATTAATGGCATTTTGCCTGTCAATATTCTGAATTTTTGTTGATATTTCTGATATCTTAGTGCGTAGAATTTTATTAATATTAGCAGAAAAAGAAATAATCTGACCACAAAGATAGGCTTTTAATGTTTCCCATAATAGTGAGGAAGAAACTGTGTCACTCTTTTTTTTTATAGATATATTTATTAGATTCTTTCATAAAAAGACAAAAAAAAGACACACATACAAACAAAACAAAACAACAACAACAAAAAAACAACAACAACATAATACAAAACAAAAAGCTCAGCATTGCAGTAAAATATAATAAGGGAAATGCATACTTCAATTACTAGAAAGTCCAGCTCTAAACATCTATAAATGCTTGACCTAAGATGGTAGACACGTGTCCCTCAGAGTAATCCAAGAAGGGCTTCCATATGCGTCTAAAAATGTCAGTCTTGGAATGAGCAAGGCATGTTAGAAAGTCAAGCGGAATATATTCCAAAATGAGTTTTTTCCATCCAGAAATGGCAGGGGGCTTATTAGAAATCCATTGTAACCAGAGGTGGGTAGGAACGAGTTACATTTACTCCGTTACAATTACTTAAGTAGCTTTTTGAGAAAATTGTACTTGTGAGAGTAGTTTAAATGTGGAAGACTTGTACTTTTACTTGAGTAAATTTTAGGGGAGAAAACCGCAACTTTTACTCAGTTACTATGGGCTTTCTGCCGATCGCTACAGTTACTTTTGTTTCAAGTATGTAAAAACATTTGCAGCAAAATTATTGCGTAACTTATTGTCACCTGACATGTAACCAATCAAGTGAAGCCAACCAGTCACGTGACCACAACAAACTCTCCGCGCGGGCCATGTTGAGTGACGTCGGAGATTCTGGTAAACAGTTAGTGCTGTTTATAGGATGTCAAAATGTAAGAAAATGAGTTCCAACATTTACTGGTAGAAACAAAGTTTTGCAGAAAGTCAAGTTTATTATTATTTAGCAGAATTATTTGGGCTACAGTTGCCTTTGTGTTTGTTTTTTATTTACAACAATGTAAAAGATAAGTGGTTTATTTCTAAATCCTTTTGGCTGGTATTGCCTTTGTGTTTTTATTTATAACAATGTATGTTCAGTCTCATTAAAAGTTATGTTTCCTTGTAAATCCATTTGCATGTTATAATTTAATGACACGAGATGGTACTCCACAGTTACTCACTACTTGAGTAGGTTATAATCAAAGTACTTTATTACTTTTACTCAAGTAAATTTTTGGATGCCTACTCACTACTTTTACTTGAGTACTATTTGGTTCAAGTAACAATACTTTTACTTGAGTAAAAATTTTGAATACTCTACCCACCTCTGATTGTAACAAAATATTTTTCCGAGCATAGAAAGTTAAAACATTATACAACTTACTTTTGTTTGAATTTTTAACATGTTTGTTTGGTAGACCAAGGAGAAGAGAAACTGGGTCGAGGTCAATATCGGTTTTGATAATTTTCTTTATCTCAACCAAAATACAGTAGATTTCCAGTATATCTGGATCTTGGGACATGACCAAAGACAGTGTGTAAGGCTGCCTTCATGTATTTTACATTTAGGGCACAATGACGAGGATCCTGGTTTAAACTTAGACACTCGGTTTGGAGCCAAATGAGCTCTATGTAGTAATTTAAGTTGTAATGCCCAAGAACGATTACAAATGGAAATTTTTCCGGCAGAGTTCCAAATACTACTCCATGTTTCATCAGTGATCTCGACGTTCAGTTCCTCTCCCCAGGCCTGAGCCAGAGTGGATAGATGACTCTTAGCACATTTCAGTGTTTTATAGCACATACTAAGTGACACTTCACGAGCTCCAAAAAACAAATTTTCAATGCTCGAAACTTCAATGTCCCTGAATAATGTTGTTTCCTTTTTAACAAAATCTCTTAACTGAAAAAAACGAAAGAGGTTATTTTTCGCTATTCCAAACACTTCCATAACTTGATTAAAAGACATAAACACCCCTTCCTTAAAAAGGCAACCCAGAGAGGAAATACCCTTAGCTCCCCACTCTCCAAAGCCTGCATCTAACATACCAGGAAGAAAATCAGGATTCTGAATAAAGGGTGATGTTTTCCCAGTTCTTCCCTCGATATGTTGAACCGCCCTCCAAGCCCTAACTGTATTCACAGTAATTGGATTATTACAACATTTATGTACTGTTTTCATAGTTTTAACAAAAATTAGACTTTTAAGAGGACAGTCACATAATGAGGCTTCTATGTCAAGCCACACTGTGGATGGATTCTCAGATATCCATTCCCGGACATATAATATAAGAGAACTCAACTGGTATTTTTTAATGTCCGGAAAAGCTAAGCCTCCTTTCTCTCTTGGTAACTGCAGTGTTGACATTTTTATGAATGCTCTTCTTTTGGCCCAAATAAAGGAATTAAACCAACTTTTTAGTTTTTGAATCCACTTCTGAGTAAATAAAACGGGTATCATCCTAATTGGGTATAATAAGCGAGGAAGGACGTTCATCTTAAGAAGCGAAATCCTGCCCATCCAAGATAGAGGAAGATAGTTCCAACGTTCAAGGTCTAGTTTAATTTGTGTGAATAGTGGGATAAAGTTGGTTTTAAACATCTGATCAAAAGAAGGTGTTATAAATATACCAAGATATTTAAATCCTGCAGGAGACCACCTAAAATGGGAATTAGGTATATGAAGTTGTTTACCCAGAGGCATGGCCTCGGACTTAAAACAATTTATTTTATATCCCGAAAATGAACCAAACTGATTAATAATTGTAATGACTCTTCCAACCGAGGTGGAAGGTCTAGAGATAAATAACAGAACGTCGTCGGCATATAAAGAGATTTTATGGGTCCCCTTATCAGTATTGATACCCAATATGGTAGGGTCGCTACGAATTGCTTCAGCTAATGGTTCAATTGCAAGAGTAAATAAAAGAGGTGAAAGAGGACAGCCTTGCCTGTTCCCCCTTGCCACTTCAAAATTTCTGGACCTAAGCCCATTTGTAATAACTGCAGCTAGGGGACAGCTGTAGAGGACTTTAATCCAACTAATAAAATTGGAACCCAATCCAAATTGATGCAGAGTATGAAAAAGATATGGCCATTCCACGCGATCGAACGCCTTCTCTGCATCCAAGGAGATCACAAGACCATCCATCGCCCGCTGCTGGCACATCTGAATAACATTCAAAACACGTCTGAGATTATTACAGGAATTACGACCCTTAATAAAACCTGTTTGGTCTATCCCTACCAATAAGGGTAACATGTTTTCCAGACGCATTGCTAAAATTTTAGAAAGTATTTTTAAATCTACATTGAGTAATGAGATGGGTCTATAGGAGTCACAATTTTCTGGAGGTTTAGACTTCTTAAGAATTAAGGATATATTAGCTTCCCGAAGTGAAGGGGGGAGGGTACAGATACCTAAAGAGTCATTCAACATAGATAAATAAGGCTTTGATAGCAGATCAGTGAATGTTTTATAAAATTCTAAGGTAAGCCTGTCCGGGCCCGGTGCCTTCCCTCCCTGAAGGCACCTAGCACTTTGAGATTTTTACTAATGAAAAGTGCATTATAAATGGAATTCATTATTATTATTATTATTATCTGATGGCTCTCTCCACCTCTGCTTCCGAAATTTCTTCATTTAGGTCTCTCTTTTTGCTTTCTGTCAAGTTAGGTAGCTTAATTAAAAAAAAAAACGTTTCCATTAAAGATTGAAAATTCTCACATTGTTCAGATTGGTATAGATTTTTGTAGAATTCATAGAAAGCTGCATTTATTTTCTCTGGATCTGTTAGACAAGAACCCCTCCGGTCAGAAATTGAAGCAATTGCCTGGGTGGACCTCCGTTTTTTTGTGAGATAGGAAAGGTATTTACCTGGCTTGTCCCCATATTCAAACAGTCTTTGTTTAGCAAATTAGATTTTGTCTGTAGCATTCTGCGTCAATAATGTATTCAGCAAACACCGGATGGCATTGAGATCCCCCAATTTAGACTTTAAAGGTTTTTTACATATTCTTCCTCCGCAAGTCGAAGTTTCCTTTCTAGTATTTTTTGTTGTTCTGCATTTCTTCGTTTTTTGATGCACATAATGATATTATTATTCCTCTACTAAATGCCTTAGCTGTGTCCCAGAGCAAGGAGGGGCTGCTAGCAGAGGGGGAATTAATAGCAATGAAATGTTTGAATTCTGTTCTAAAGTATTCTGTAAATTTTCCATCCTTTAAAATTAAGGGATTTAATCTCCAGTTATAGGATTGGACTCTAACGTTTTTAACAATATAATTTAAGTATACTGCAGCATGGTCGGAAATAACAATGTGTCCTATTTCACATGAAGCAACTTGACTTAAAATAATTTTAGGGAGAAAAAAATAATCAATACGTGTGTGGCATTTGTGGGGGTTGGAATAAAAAGTAAATTCTTTTCCAGCAGGATGAAGTTTCCTCCATACATCCACAAACCCCGCCTCTTCAAAAAGATCAAAAATCTGTTTTGATTTCCCTGAAGTGGGAAGATGGCTAATGGGGAGCTTGTCAATCAATGGATTTTTAAGACAATTGAAGTCACCTGCTGCAATAACATTTTCAAGGGAAAAACCTACAAGTTTTGCCATTATTTCTGTTAAAAAATTAATAGGATGTCCTAGTAGAAAATAAACATTCAATATGGCAAATTCATCCCCATTTATCATTGCCCTAAGAAGTGCATATCTTCCATTTGTGTCTCTAATACATTCTATGACTTTAAAG
Organism: Garcialebias charrua; assembly: GCA_038048925.1. NCBI lineage: Eukaryota > Metazoa > Chordata > Actinopteri > Cyprinodontiformes > Rivulidae > Garcialebias > Garcialebias charrua. The sequence continues at coordinate 7,308 of JBBPBX010062948.1, forward strand.
GGCACAGATTTTTTGATAAGAATTGCAACTCCTCTACTTTTACTAGTAAAGGAGAAAAAAAAACATGTTCAAAGCCACATTGTTGCAATTTTAAATGTTCACAATCATTTAAATGCGTCTCCTGCAGTAGGGCAATATCTACATTTTCTTTCCTAAGAGCTAAGAGGACCTTTTTTCTTTTAATTGTTGAATGGCTTCCCTTAATGTTCCATGTGCATATTTTTAACATTTATAATCTAAAGTTATACTGTAATACCATCCAAAAAAGAAAAGAAGAAAAAAAAGAAAGTTACATATGGGTACTGAAATATGCTGAGCTGAAAAAAAAAACAACCAAAACCAACAGGTAAAAACAACAAGAAAAACAAAAAATTGGCTTTCCAGGCACGCTTCCCCCCTAAAAAGAAAACAGGGGGCCATCTTTCTTTAACCAAACAAGTGTACATCATCGCCCAGATGATAATACACACAGGTAAACAAACCCAAAAGAGAGAGTCCATCACCTCTCCATCGTTGTTGCGCACCACTAAAGTTCATATAATAAAAAAATATATATATAGCTGAGCAGAGCTATATCAAAATAGATCATAATCATAGTTACTCACGGTCGTTGTGATTTATGAAGCGTTCAGATATCAGGCCCCTGATACCGTCCGGTCCAGAGCGTTTCACTTTAAGCTGATGGCTAGTCAGCCCAAACTGTCCATAAATTCCATTGCTTTATCTGGAGAAATAAAAATCTTTACTTCCCCATCGCCCACAATCCTCAGCCTGGCCGGGTATAGAAGGGAGTATTGGATGTCTGCCTCCTTCATCCGTCGCTTCACCGCGTCAAATTCCTTCCGTCTGCGCACGGTGTCTGCCGAGAAATCCTAGAAGAACATTATCCTGGAGTTCTGGTACATCAGGGGCTGGTCTCCGCTCCCCGCACGCCGTGCGGCTTCAAGTACTTGTTGTTTGTCCCAGTAGTTGTGAAACGTGATCAGCACAGGTCTTGGTCTCTGTGAAGGTCCAGGCTTTAAAGCCTGTGTGCGGTGCGCCCCCTCCAGCTTGATCCGACCGCTCTTGGTCTCGATATGCAGAAACTCGGGCAGCAATTTTTCAAAGAATTTTAAAACTCCAGGGCCAGCCTCAATGCCTTCTTTCAAACCAAGCACCCGAATGTTCTTTCTCCTGCCTCTGTTTTCCGTGTCCTCAAGTCATTGTGCCATCACAAGAGTCTCTTTTTCCAGCTTTTTTATGCGAGTTGTAGCCTGGTCTAGGCCTTCCTCCTGAGCTACAATCCTCTCTTCCATATCTGTAGTGCGTCGGCCCAGCTCCTTTATCTCCGCGGCCTGGTTCTTAAGCAGTTCAGCCAAAATGTCTACTTTTTGGGAGATAACTGCCGAAATATTCCCGGTAATTTCTTCAATGACTTGTCGGAGAGCCGGGTCGAGTGTGACGGTCCCGCTAGCAACTGGTAGCCCCGCAGCTAGCTCCGTGTTAGCCACGCTACCTGCGTTAGCCAGTTGAGACTCTGCGTCGTCGACCTTGTTGTTTTTCTTCGCGGTTCTAGGTAGCATTGTTCTGGAATAAGTCAGCGAAGGCTTGTCGACGGTCGGATAATCACATTTGAGTCTTGTTTGCATTATATTCTGCCCAACTACGAAGCATATGGTGCGCAGCCCAACGAAGCCGACTACTCACTACGCCGCCATCTTGGAAAGCCTCAACTGTGTCACTCTTATTGAACATAAGGAAATCATAAATTGCCGATAGGATGAATTTATTGAATGTCTCATCTGATAACAGGAGACTATTAAATCTATAATGAGGACTAGAACAGGGTTTATTTATGAAGTTTATATCAATGCTTAGAGGAGAATGGTCTGAAATAACAATCGGGTAGTATTCAGAGGATGTGACTCTCTGGATTAAAGAACTGTCAACAAAAAAATAATCTATACGAGAATAGGATTGGTGTACCTGAGAGTAAAAAGAATAGGTCTTTGTTAGTGGATTCCGTGCCCTCCATGGATCTACATATCCATTTTGGGACACAAAATCCAAAATAGATTTAGACATATTAGAATGTGTAAAGGCCCGAGATGAAGAGCGATCTAATGATGGGTTCATTACACAATTCAGGTCCCCAGCTAGAATTAACAACTGAGTGTCAAGAAATGGAAGTGTGCTAAATGGATTGTTTATATAATCTGGATTATCAAAGTTTGGTGCATAACTATTCACTAATAAAACAAGGGTGTGGAACAGAAAGCCTGCATTTATAAGAAATCTGCCATTTGTATCCTTCATTATTTTTGATGGTGTAAAATGAATCTTCTTATTAAATAGTATGGCTACTCCCCTGGCTTTTGAGTTTGAGCTCAAAAGCTCAAAAAGTAAATCTCCCCAATCCATGGATATTTGAGCCTGAACTGATTTAAATTTTGCAGATGTGTTTCCTGTAGGAATATTAGTCCGGGGACTTATGCAAGAATACTGTTTTCTGATTTCAGTTCAGCATTTAACACTATTGTCCCAGACATTCTCTCCACCAAACTCTCCCAGCTCACTGTTTCTCCTGCCATGTGTCAGTGGATCACCAGCTTCCTAACAGGTAGGACGCAGCAGGTGCAGTTGGGGAAAATCATGTCCTCCTCACAGTCCATCAGCATTGGGTGCCCCTCAGGGTTGTGTGCTCTCTCCACTGCTCTTCTCTCTATACACCAATGACTGTACCTCTAATGACCCATCTGTTAAACTCCTGAAGTTCGCAGATGACACTACAGTCATTGGACTTATCAGTGATGACAACGAGTCTGCATACCGACAGGAAGTGAAACGACTGATGTCCTGGTGCAGCTTGAACAAACTGGAGCTGAACACACTGAAGAAAATAGAGATGAGAGTGGACTTCAGGAGACACCCCCCAGAACTGCTGCCCCTCAAAATCTTCAACAGCCTCGTGCCTACAGTAGAGTCCTTCAGGTTCCTGGGAACCACCATCTCACATGACCTGAAGTGGGAGCCCAACATCTCCTCCATCCTCAAAAAGGCCCAGCAGAGACTGTACTTCCTACGCCAGTTGAGGAAGCTGGACTTACCTCGGGAGCTTCTGATCCAGTTCTACACTGCAGTCATTGAGTCCATCCTGTGTACATCCATCACAGTCTGGTTTGGAGCAGCCACAAGGCAGGACAGGAACAAGCTGCAGCGAACAGTGAGGACGGCTGAGAAATCATCGGGGCTTCACTGCCCTCCATTCAGGACTTGTATCATGCAAGAACCAGGAAATGGGCTGGAAAAATCATCACAGACTCCACACACCCGTGTCACAACATGTTCCAACTCCCCCAAGGCCCGAGGCAGACGAAGGGGCGATCAAAGCCCAAGACCCCAAGAAGGACCCCGAGCCCAGAGTCCCCAGGGCCACCCGAACAGGACGAGCCACTCACCCACTCCCCAGATCTGACCAAGGGGGAGAACCGGACGAGCTCCACCAGCGACTACACACAATGACCCCCGGGAGGCCAACAGCGACAAACCCACAGGCTCCCACCGGAGCCCGCTACATTGACGTAGCCCCAGGCCCAGACACCGAGGTCCGGGCACCGGGGACGCCCACCCCTCAGGCCCAGACCTGATAGGACCAGAGGACCCGAGCCCCACCAGGCAGCCACCAGGCCGAGCCGATACACACAGTTTTGTTTATATTATTATTATTTAACTGATAGTTTTCCGGTTTGACTGAAAAACTTTGAGAAATACTTGCTGCATCTACGGACATATGCGAACTGAGGGTACGTTTGTTTACTTTTCTGGGGCAGCTGAGTGGATAATGGCGTTGGTAGACTATGTATTAAACGAACAGCACCGCCCGAGCCAGCGTATTGTAGATGTTAAATAAACGCACCCTGCTTATTTTGTCATGTTATTTTAGTAGTTTTAGGAGTTTGTTTTTGTCTTTTCTCTTAAATTAAAATACATAATGTTTGATGTTTTGACTTTTTCCAATACGCTTTGGGATAAATGGGTAAATAGGTGATTTATAGTTTAGACTTTTTGCTTTTCTCTTTTTGGGACTGTGGTTGAGGTTATAGTGAATGGTTCCTTTAGAAAGTGGAGAGACTTTGGGGATGTTGTGCTTGTCAGTTGGGGACAACACTGATTGTGGGGTGGGGGTGGGGGTACTTTTTTATCCTTTTTCCTTTTGTGTGTGTGTGTGTGCTCAATTTGTCATTTATTATCTACACAGATGCTGGCTAACTACAAATTTACGGTGTACACCAATGACAAGACTATTCAATGTGATTTGGACCGTTCTTTCTCATCATGTATGTAGATGTTGACTTCCACTGATGATACCTCTACCTCTGTAAGTAATGGTTGCCATGTTAATTTTGTTAGTTGGAATGTGAAGGGATTGAATCATCCAGTGAAACGGAACAAGGTACTTTCTCATCTCTGCCGCCTTAAGGTACATATAGCATTCCTGCAGGAAACACACCTTATAGATATAGATCATTCAAGGCTTAAAAAAAGTTGGGTTGGGCAAATATTTCATTCCAGATTTAATGGTAAAGCACGAGGCGCAGCAATTCTAGTCCATAAAAACACTCCATTTATAGTATCGGATATTTTTTTGTTTTTGTTTTAAACGTTTTTTTATTTCATAATAATTAAAAACACAAATACCATTTCAAATTCAAATAAATAAAATACATATAAAATAAAAGGTAGCAGAAGAAGAAGAATATCTTATCATATCTGCCCCTTCTTAACAAATTATTTTTTAACAAACAAAATCAAGCAATGAAAATAAAATAGCATAGCAAAGAACATATTATTTGTCACATTACTCATTATAATTAATAGATATTTACAAACTTATATATATCTTGTTAACAGAATATTCTTGATCTTTTTCTTAAATAAAAATAATGATTTCTCATTTTTAATATCACAGTCCAAACTATTCCATAAACTTATGCCTTTTATAGAAGTTGATCTACCCCTCAAGCTGGTTCGATACTTCGGTTTAACAAAAATGTCCATACCCTTTAAATTGTAACAACTAATCCTTTTAGTAAAATATATTTGAATGTGTGGTGGTAGTATGTTGTTCTGAGCCTTGAACATAATTAGTAAAATATAGTAATCCACCAAATCATAGAACTTAAGCGATTTCATTTGATAAAACAAAATACTAGAAGGATGACAATAGTGTTTTCTTAAGACAATTCTTACAGCTCTTTTTTGTAAAATGAAAATTGACTGGGTTAAAGTTTTACAAGCAGTGCCCCAAACACCAACACAGTAAATCAAATGTGGTACAATAATTGTGTTGTATAGCAAACTCAGAGCTTTTACATTCAAGAAGTCCCTTACCCTATACAATACTGCCACGGACTTTGATAATTTAGTTCTTACAAGGTTAATATGTTGCTTCCATGACAGTTTATCATCAATAATTACTCCAAGGAACCTGACTTCATTTACTCTGTGTATCTCGACGCCATCAATTTGAAAAGGAAAGTCCACAGAGAATTTTTTTTACTAAATATCATATAATTAGTTTTTTCAACATTCAAAGATAACTTATTTAGTTTAAACCAAGTTTGTAGTTTAGCAAACTCCCTCTTCATAGGTTCTCACATCTGATTTAGATCTCCACCCGAGCAAAAGAAGGTAGTATCATCAGCAAACATAACACAATTTAGGAATTCAGACACCTTGATTATATCATTAATGTACAAAATAAACAACTTACGTCCAAGAACCGATCCCTGAGGAACTCCACATGAAATATCACACAGATGAGATCTGACATCATCAATTTGTACAAACTGTTTTCTTCCTGTCAAATAACTTGATATCCTTTGTAAAGCTGGGCCCCTAATACCGTATTGTTCCAGTTTTTCTAATAAAATAGTGTGGTCAATGGTATCAAAAGCCTTTTTTAAATCTACAAATAAACTTATACAATATTGTTTATTATCAACTGCAGTTATAATATGTTCCATCAACTCCATAAGTGCTAGGGATGTTGAATTATTAGATCTAAAACCATATTGACTGTCACTTAAGATATCATTTTTATCAAGAAAGTTGTCCCTTGTGTTTATTTAGAACGTTGTTAATTACTCGCCAAGTCATCCTCATATCACCACTGCTTGTATGTAATAATTGACTATAATATTCCCTCTTATGATTTCTTATAACACTTACTAATTTATTTTTGTACTGTTTGTATTTTTCTTCAGCTTCAGGAGTTCTTGATTTCAAAAAACATGAATACAGAAGATTTTTCTTTTTACATGCATTCCTCAGACCATTGGTCATCCAAGGATGATCAACTGTTTTTTTCTTAGTAAAATTCTGTTGCACACAATTTTTTTCAAACAAAACTCCCAAAATACTCATAAAGGTATCATACGATTTGTTAACATCGTCAGTGTATACTTCTTCCCAATTTTGTTTGTCCAAGTCATTTTTAAGTTTATCAAGTGCTCTTTTCGATGTATTAATTATTTTAATCCGATTTTTATTTGATTTTGGTATACAACCATTATTTTTATAAATAGTAAAAACTGGTAAATGATCACTGATATCCGTCATCATAATACCACTTGTCATATCGCCATCTGTTATGTTTGTGAATATATTATCAATTACTGAAGCACTCCGAGCTGTGATTCTAGTTGGATTAAATATCTATAATAGCACTTTGAGATTTTCATTAATGAAAAGTGCATTATAAATTGAATTCATTATTATTATTATTATTATTATTATTATTATTATTATTAAATAACAACGGACATAAACTTATACTGTACATCGAATCTAAAAATGTACTAATGTTGTTAGACTCAGTTCTATTTCCCAAATCGATGTTGAAGTCACCACATTAAAAAATAGTTTTATTTCTGATCTTGACTAGTAACGCCAACATTTTTTCAGTAAATATCTCTATTTTTGAGCATGGAGATCGATAAACACAACTTATGATAATATTTTTTCCATCTTTATTAATTATTTCAATTGTGATCATTTCCATCATATTGTCAACTATAATTGACATTTCTGTAATTAGTTTACATTTTATTTCCTTGCTTATAAATAAAGCTACACCACCACCTCTTTTATTTTTTCTATTCATATGATATAATTCATATCCTTCAATATATATGTTATGTATATTATCATCGTGAAGCCATGTCTCAGATAGTGCAATTATTTTAAAGGTTTTATTAAATTTTTTTGGTCATCAAGTAAGTGAGTTAAATTTGCATTTATACTTCTACAGTTTAAGTGTATAATAGAAAGATCTTCATCAGTCATGTTTACATCATTTAACTCTTCAATATTGTAGTAATTACTGTTGTTGTTTGTTGGAAAAAATTATGATCTATCTCTTCGTCAACATTGTATATTTTAGAATCAGAATCATCATACATCATGATGAATCATAGTATTCATTCAAGTTATCGTACACTTTAGAAAAAAAACTATTATTGAGCATGTGTTATACTCATTTAAATTTTTCCAATTCCTTGATATCTTGTATCAGTTTTGGAGACGATCCTTCCTTCACTCTAATCCAGATTTTTCCATTCCTTTTCCATGTAGATATAATCTTTTCCTGTTTCTTGAGCAGCCTTGCCCCGCGCGCGATAATACAATTTTTTTGGTCAAATGTTCATTTATATAAACATTTGTTCCACTCAGTTTTTTTGCTTGCATGAGTACAGTATTTCTTGATTTTCTGCTGATGAATTTTACAACAACTGGATTGAATTTAACTGATTTGCTTGGTAAGGTGTGGCACTAAGAAATATCTTTATGATTTATGTCTATTTTTTTATCTTGTAGAAACGATACCACTAGTTCTTCTAAAGTTTTCTGTTCCTGCGTTGATGCATTCACAGAAATTTCTCCATCGGAAGTGGTCTTTGACTTTAAACGATTTTTTGTTTCCAAACCAGTGATAACGAGATTATCCAGCCTAGAGTTCTGTTCTAAATTATCAAGCCGTTGTTCAAGATCTACGATTATTTTGTCTTTTAAGTCTATCTGAAGTCTCAATTGTTTGACTTCTTCAAACAAACCCATTAAAAGTTTCAGTTGCGACAACAAATTTGAGATCTCTGAGCTCATAAAGTTCAGAGATTTCTTTATCTCGTCCATGTCTTCAGAGTTTGGCTCCAATAGATCCTGTTTTCTCAGTTTTGATTTTGCCATTACTCACGTAGAGAATTGCCAGTCCAGTGGCCGTGGTTTTGCTAACTCGATTAGCCGCTAGCCTAGTTCCAGTGACGACAGTCTCTTTGTACTACCGCACCTCGCTGTGGTCAGGCTAACTCGATTAGCCGCTAGCCAAACTCCAGTGTTGGCAGTCTGCACACAACGCCGCACCGGGTCCCGTCAGCCGAGAGCCGCCTTCGGACCACTGAGTTGACCAACCCTTTACTCCACCGTAGCCCGGCGTTCGCCGCACTTCCAGCCTCCGGGGTATGTTCTTGCCGTCTCAGATTTCTCCCAGGATCCACGGCCAGCAACTGTAACACAGCTCCAGCAAACAGACCTCCACAACTGCAGCAGCGGATCCAGGCCAAACAGCCAAAAACAACGAGGCCCACCAGGTTCCCAAAGGTAGGCCGCTAGTCAGCGACCACCGCCCAAAGGTCCAACGAAGAGGCCAACTCTGAGAGGGCCAATGCCCACACAAACGGGTCACCCAAACTGACAGTCAGATGAGCCAGGGCCAAAAGACATCCGTACAGTAAGTCCAATAATTGGATATAATGACTGACTCCAATGGCCATTACGTTATTGTGACTGGGTCACTTTATAATACTCCTATTATTTTAGCAAACATATATGCCCCTAATTTTGACGACCCTAAATTCTTCAACAACCTGATTCACTCCCTTCCTCTAATTAATACTCACCAACTGATACTCGGAGGAGACATGAATACGGTCATGGATTCAGTGCTGGATCGTTCCTCGACCAAAAACTCTTCACTCCCGAAATCTTCCATAGTTTTACAGTCATTTTTACGGAATTACGGTGCTGTAGATGTGTGGCGATATTTAAACCCATATACCCAACAATATTCCTTTTTTTCTGCAGTTCATCAAACGTATTCACGTATAGATTTTTTTGTAGATAAAAAATTACTTCCTAATATTAAGACTTGTAGATATGATAGTATAGTTATCTCTGATCATAGCCCGCTTGTTTTGGAACTTAGTTTTCCAGACAAACGTTCTGTATATTCTTGGCGACTCAATCCTCTCTTATTGTCAGATAAAGAATTTGTACAATATATTTCTGAACAAATTGATTTTTTCTTAGAAATGAACATTTCACCTGGTATAACTTTTAGTACAGTTTGGGAAAGCTTGAAAGCATTTTTACGTGGTCACATTATATCCTACTGCTCACATAATAAGAAACAAAAGGTAAAACGTCTAACTGAACTGACAGATCTGATCTCACAACTAGACAAACAACACTCTATAACCCCATCTTCAGAATTGTATAAACAAAGATTAAATTTGCAAACTGAGTTCAATTTAATTTCCACCGAACAGTCTGAACGTATGATTCTTAGGTCTAGAGGAATGTGGTATGAGCATGGGGACAAAACGTCTAAGATTTTGGCACATCAGCTCCGTAGATCCGAAACTGCACATTTGATTCCTGAAATTAAAACCCAATCTGGACAGGTCACTACGGATCCACAAAAAATAAATGAGAGTTTTAAAATATTTTACTCTAGCCTTTATAAATCAGAATCTTCACAAAGGCCTGGATTGTTTGATAATTTTTTTGAAAAGATGACAATTACAACTTTAGACTCTACATTTAGGGATCAACTGGAGGAACCGATTACTGTAGAAGAAATTAAATTAGCAATTAACTCAATGCAGAATGCAAAATCACCAGGACCAGATGGCTATCCAGCTGAATTTTTCAAGACCTTTAAAGATAGTTTATCTCCGTTGTTAAGAGAAATGTTTATTGAATCATTTAACTCGCAATGTCTTCCCCCAACGCTTCGTCAAGCTACTATTTCTTTATTATTGAAGCCAAATAAGGATCCACTCGAGTGTTCATCATACCGTCCTATTTCGTTGTTAAATGTGGACCTTAAAATATTGTCTAAAATCCTGGCTCTCAGACTAGAACAATGTTTACCTCATATTATTTCATCTGATCAAACAGGATTTGTAAAAGGGAGGCATGGCTTTTTCAACTTACGTAGATTTTTTAACATATTACACACGGACTCAACTGCAACCCCAGAAGTCGCTTTATCACTTGATGCTGAAAAGGCCTTCGACCAGGTGGAGTGGGATTATCTGTTTTACATACTAAATACATTTGGGTTTGGCCCTAAATTCATTTCTTGGGTTCAGGTGGTTTATTCCTCGCCTATGGCACGTGTTCGAACAAATTCATTATATTCTCATTTCTTCCCACTTCACCGTGGGACAAGACAGGGATGTCCTTTGTCCCCTCTTTTATTTGCATTAGCAATTGAACCGTTGGCAATTAAGTTGCGAGCAGAAAATAATAGTAAAGGTATTTACAGAGCGGACCAGGAGCACAAAATATCCCTATATGCTGATGACCTTCTGCTGTATCTCTCAGACCAATTGTGCTCTCTTCCCCATGCTCTTGCTATATTTGAACAATTTGGCACTATTTCGGGTTACAAATTAAATTTGCATAAAAGTGAATTACTTAGTATAAACTCTAAAGCTAGGAAGATTTCATTTACAAACTTTCCTTTCAAAGTTAAATTAGATTACGTGACTTACCTGGGGATCAAGGTCACTCGCAAATATAAGGATCTCTTTAGAAAGAACTTTACACCACTCTTTGAAAATACTAAATTAGACCTTCAAAGGTGGAATAATTTGCCACTATCATTAATAGGCCGTGTCAATTCTATAAAAATGAACATATTGCCCAAGTTCCTTTATTTATTTCAATGCATCCCATGTTATATCCCAAAGAAATATTTTGTGACACTAAATAAACATATTTCTGCGTTTATTTGGAATAGTAAATCCCCCAGAATACGGCAGGATTTTATGCAGAGACCTAGGCCTGTGGGCGGAT
>JBBPBX010062949.1:0-20675 GCA_038048925.1 Garcialebias charrua
TGATAAAGCATAATAAATCTCGTGCAGATCGGATAATGTATCACTAAGATATAACTGTAGTAATAATATAGGGGGCGCTATGGAGTAAAAATTTACATAACATTATCAATGTGTGTAGAAGTGTTCACTGATGAATCACAATAAATCTGGTTCAGATCGGATGATGTATCACTGAGATATAACCATAGAAATAATGTAGGGGGCGCACTTGAGTCAAATGTTAAACCACAATATCAATGTGTCCACAAGGGCTCACTGATGATGCACAATAAATCTGGTTCAGATCGGATGATGTATCACTGAGATATAACAGTTTGAATAATCTAGGGGGCGCTCTGGAGTCATATGTTAGCCCACCATATCAATGTGTCCACAAGGGCTCACTGATGATGCACAATAAATCTGGTTCAGATCGGATGATGTATCACTGAGATATAACTATAGAAGTAATGTAGGGGGCGCACTTGAGTCAAATGTTAGCCCACCATATCAATGTGTCCACAAGGGCTCACTGATGATGCACAATAAATCTGGTTCAGATCGGATGATGTATCACTGAGATATAACAGTTTGAATAATCTAGGGGGCGCTCTGGAGTCATATGTTAGCCCACCATATCAATGTGTCCACAAGGGCTCACTGATGATGCACAATAAATCTGGTTCAGATCGGATGATGTATCACTGAGATATAACTATAGAAATAATGTAGGGGGCGCACTTGAGTCAAATGTTAGCCCACCATATCAATGTGTCCACAAGGGCTCACTGATGATGCACAATAAATCTGGTTCAGATCGGATGATGTATCACTGAGATACAACAGTTTGAATAATCTAGGGGGCGCTATGGAGGCTATTTGCTAATTAGCATAAACACCTGTTCAAGGGGTGGGTAATGATCGATCATAATGATTTTGGTACTCCTCAGATCAAATCTGTGGAGTTTAGAACCAAACGTATGGTGACGGCGTTACGTCTTACTTCGCCACGTCACCACGCCCACTTGCTCCACCCAAAACGAACAGTGCTGGAAAGCTTGTTACACCAACATGTCTTCGGTGACTGGATACAATGTCACGCTGATTAGGTAACAGGGATCCGATATGGACCGTTCAACGTAAAACTTTACACTTCCTGTTGTCAGGGGGCGTGGCTTAAGTGATGTCATGATTTGACCATACAGTTTTGCAGGGGACCGGATGTGGGTCAATCACTGAAGGTTTGATGTATTAGACAGTTTTCGTGTAAGAGCTGTAAGCGTTTCGTTTTTCATGGCGAGATGTCCAACTTTGAGGTCTGGCCCCGCCCCTTCAGCATGCATGAAAACGCACAGTTTTGATAACATTTGTTCCCCCGTGCCTTATAAAGAAACTGGCCAAGTTTGAATCAAATCGAGCGAAATCCCTAGGAGGAGTTCGTTGAAATGCAGAGGCTGTAAACGGCCAAAAAGGGGTGAAAATTTGGTCATCGTTCCAAAATGGCCGCCTTACCATTTATCGTACAACATTGGTGCCAGAGGGTTTTCTGTGCATCTTGGTGAGTTGGACAAGTGTACCAAATTTCATGATTCTACGTCAAACTAAGGTCAATGCGGAGGGTATTTTGAATATTTCTAGGGGGCGCTCTTGAGCCGTTTCTGTAGCGATTTGCTAATTAGCATAAACACCTGTTCAAGGGGTGGGCAATGATCGATCATACTGATTTTGGTACTCCTCGGATCAAATCTGTGGATTTTAGAACCAAACGTATGGTGATGGCGTTATGTCTTACTTCGCCACGTCGCCACGCCCACATGCTCCACCAAAAACGAACAGTATTGGAATGCTTGTTACACCAACATGTCTTCGGTCACTGGACACAATGCCACGCTGATTAGGTAACAGGGGTCCGATATGGACCGTTCAACGTAAAACTTTACACTTCCTGTTGTCAGGGGGCGTGGCTTAAGTGATGTCATGATTTGACCATACAGTTTTGCGGGGGACCGGATGTGGGTCAATAACTGAAGGTTTGATGTATTAGACTTTTTTCGTGTAAGAGCTGTAAGCGTTTCGTTTTTCATGGCGAGATGTCCAACTTTGACGTCTGGCCCCGCCCCTTCAGCATTCATGAAAACGCACAATTTTGATATCGTTTGTTCCCCCGTGCCTTATGAAGAAACTGGCCAAGTTTGAACCAAATCGAGCGAAATTCATAGGAGGAGTTCGTTCAAATGCGGAGGCTGTAAACGGCCAAAAAGGGGTGAAAATTTGGTCATCGTTCCAAAATGGCCGCCTTACCATTTATTGTACAACATTGGTGCCAGAGGGTTTTCTGTGCATCTTGGTGAGTTGGACAAGTGTACCAAATTTCATGATTCTACGTCAAACTAAGGTCAATGCGGAGGGTATTTTGAAAATTTCTAGGGGGCGCTCTTGAGCCGTTTCTGTGGCGATTTTTGCCACGCCCCCAAAATACGTAATTTTTCACCAGTCCTGACGAGTCCGCCAAATTTGGTGAGTTTTCGTATATGATAAAGCCTCCAAAAGGCCACTTCTTTGGGGGGAAGAAAAAAAATAAAAATAATTAAAGCTGCAAGCAGCATTGAGGCCCTCGCAGCTTAGCGCCGCTCCGGCCTTATTGTGTCGACCACGGGACCTCCAGCTGATCTGCTCGGTCACCACCTCGAACTCTCTCATGCCCATCCAGCACCCGTTTGCCAAGAACAGTTAGCGAATAACAACAATATATACGTGTTTAGAAGTGCTGACTGGTGACACACAGTAAATGTAGAACAGATCAGATGATCTAGCAATGAGATGTAACAGTTTGAAAAATAATGTAGGGGGCGCACTGGAGTTATCTGTTAAACCACAGTATCAATGTGTGTTGAAGTGCTCACTGATGATGTACAATAAATCTGGTAAATATCGGATGATGTATAACTGAGATATAACAGTTTGAATAATCTAGGGGACGCACTTGAGTCAAATGTTAGCCCACCATATCAATGTGTCCACGAGGGCTCACTGATGATGCACAATAAATCTGGTTTAGATCGGATGATGTATCACTAAGATATAACGATTTGAATAATCTAAGGGGCGCTCTGGAGTCATATGTTAAACCACAATATCAATGTGTCCACGAGGGCTCACTGATGATGCACAATAAATCTGGTTTAGATCGGATGATGTATCACTGAGATATAACGATTTGAATAATCTAGGGGGCGCTCTTGAGTCATATGTTAAACCACAATATCAATGTGTCCACAAGGTCTCACTGATGAAGCATAGTAAATCTCGTGCAGATCGGATAATGTATCACTGAGATATAACTGTAGTAATAATATAGGGGGCGCTATGGAGTAAAAATTTACATACCATTATCAATGTGTGTCGAAGTGTTCACTGATAAAGCACAATAAATCTCGTGCAGATCGGATAATGTATCACTAAGATATAACTGTAGTAATAATACAGGGGGCGCTATGGAGTAAAAATTTACATACCATTATCAATGTGTGTAGAAGTGTTCACTGATGAATCACAATAAATCTCGTGCAGATCGGATAATGTATCACTAAGATATAACTGTAGTAATAATATAGGGGGCGCTATAGAGTAAAAATTTACATACCATTATCAATGTGTGTCGAAGTGTTCACTGATAAAGCACAATAAATCTCGTGCAGATCGGATAATGTATCACTGAGATATAACTGTAGTAATAATATAGGGGGCGCTATGGAGTAAAAATTTACATACCATTATCAATGTGTGTAGAAGTGTTCACTGATGAATCACAATAAATCTCGTGCAGATCGGATAATGTATCACTAAGATATAACTGTAGTAATAATATAGGGGGCGCTATGGAGTAAAAATTTACATACCATTATCAATGTGTGTCGAAGTGTTCACTGATAAAGCACAATAAATCTCGTGCAGATCGGATAATGTATCACTGAGATATAACTGTAGTAATAATACAGGGGGCGCTATGGAGTAAAAATTTACATACCATTATCAATGTGTGTAGAAGTGTTCACTGATGAATCACAATAAATCTCGTGCAGATCGGATAATGTATCACTAAGATATAACTGTAGTAATAATATAGGGGGCGCTATGGAGTAAAAATTTACATACCATTATCAATGTGTATAGAAGTGTTCACTGATGAATCACAATAAATCTCGTGCAGATCGGATAATGTATCACTAAGATATAACTGTAGTAATAATATAGGGGGCGCTATGGAGTAAAAATTTACATACCATTATCAATGTGTGTAGAAGTGTTCACTGATGAATCACAATAAATCTGGTTCAGATCGGATGATGTATCACTGAGATATAACCATAGAAATAATGTAGGGGGCGCACTTGAGTCAAATGTTAAACCACAATATCAATGTGTCCACAAGGGCTCACTGATGATGCACAATAAATCTGGTTCAGATCGGATGATGTATCACTGAGATATAACTATAGAAATAATGTAGGGGGCGCACTTGAGTCAAATGTTAGCCCACCATATCAATGTGTCCACAAGGGCTCACTGATGATGCACAATAAATCTGGTTCAGATCGGATGATGTATCACTGAGATACAACAGTTTGAATAATCTAGGGGGCGCTATGGAGGCTATTTGCTAATTAGCATAAACACCTGTTCAAGGGGTGGGTAATGATCGATCATAATGATTTTGGTACTCCTCAGATCAAATCTGTGGAGTTTAGAACCAAACGTATGGTGACGGCGTTACGTCTTACTTCGCCACGTCACCACGCCCACTTGCTCCACCCAAAACGAACAGTGCTGGAAAGCTTGTTACACCAACATGTCTTCGGTGACTGGATACAATGTCACGCTGATTAGGTAACAGGGGTCCGATATGGACCGTTCAACGTAAAACTTTACACTTCCTGTTGTCAGGGGGCGTGGCTTAAGTGATGTCATGATTTGACCATACAGTTTTGCAGGGGACCAGATGTGGGTCAATCACTGAAGGTTTGATGTATTAGACAGTTTTCGTGTAAGAGCTGTAAGCGTTTCGTTTTTCATGGCGAGATGTCCAACTTTGAGGTCTGGCCCCGCCCCTTCAGCATGCATGAAAACGCACAGTTTTGATAACATTTGTTCCCCCGTGCCTTATGAAGAAACTGACCAAGTTTGAACCAAATCGAGCGAAATTCATAGGAGGAGTTCGTTCAAATGCGGAGGCTGTAAACGGCCAAAAAGGGGTGAAAATTTGGTCATCGTTCCAAAATGGCCGCCTTACCATTTATTGTACAACATTGGTGCCAGAGGGTTTTCTGTGCATCTTGGTGAGTTGGACAAGTGTACCAAATTTCATGATTCTACGTCAAACTAAGGTCAATGCGGAGGGTATTTTGAATATTTCTAGGGGGCGCTCTTGAGCCGTTTCTGTAGCAAATTGCTAATTAGCATAAACACCTGTTCAAGGGGTGGGCAATGATCGATCATACTGATACTGGTACTCCTCAAATCAAATCTGTGGATTTTAGATCCAAACGTATGGTGATGGCGTTACGTCTTACTTCGCCATGTCGCCACGCCCACTTGCTCCACCCAAAACGAACAGTGCTGGAAAGCTTGTTACACCAACATGTCTTTAGTCACTGGACACAATGTCACGCTGATTAGGTAACACGGGTCCGATATGGACCTTTCAAAGTAAAACTTTACACTTCCTGTTGTCAGGGGGCGTGGCTTAAGTGATGTCATGATTTGACCATTCAGTAATGCAGGGGACCGGATGTGCGTCAATCACTGAAGGTTTGATGTATTAGACTCTTTTCGTGTAAGAGCTGTAAGCGTTTCGTTTTTCATGGCGAGATGTCCAACTTTGATGTCTGGCCCCGCCCCTTCAGCATTCATGAAAACGCACAATTTTGATATTGTTTGTTCCCCCGTGCCTTATGAAGAAACTGGCCAAGTTTGAACCAAATCGAGCGAAATCCCTAGGAGGAGTTCGTTCAATTGCGGAGGCTGTAAACGGCCAAAAAGGTGTAAAAATTTGGTCATCATTCCAAAATGGCCGCCTTACCATTTATCGTACAACGTTGGTGCCAGAGGGTTTTCTGTGCATCTTGGTGAGTTGGACAAGTGTACCAAATTTCACGATTCTACGTCAAACTAAGTCAATGCGGAGGGTATTTTGAAATTTTCTAGGGGGCGCTCTTGAGCCGTTTCTGTGGCGATTTTTGCCACGCCCCCAAAATATGTAATTTTTCACCAGTCCTGACGAGTCCGCCAAATTTGGTGAGTTTTCATATATGATAAAGCCCCCAAAAAGCCACTTAAAGAGGGACTAGAATAAAAATAATAATAATAATAATAAAAAAAATAATAATAATAAACACTACAATTACAATAGGTCCTTGCAGCGCTTCGCTGCTTCGGGCCTAATAAACACTACAATTACAATAGGTCCTTGCAGCGCTTCGCTGCTTCGGGCCTAATTAAAGCTGCAAGCAGCATTGAGGCCCTCGCAGCTTAGCGCCGCTCGGACCTTATTGAGGCGACCGCGCGAGCTCCAGCTCGTCCGCTCGGTCGCCATTTCGAAGTCTCTCGTGTCTACTCCGCACCAGGGGTGCACACGCACAATAAATCTGGTTCAGATCGGATGATGTCTCACTGAGATATAACAGTTTGAATAATCTAGGGGGCGCTCTGGAGTCACATGTTAAACCACAATATCAATGTGTCCACAAGGTCTCACTGATGATACACAATAAATCTGGTTCAGATCGGATGATGTCTCACTGAGATATAACAGTTTGAATAATCTAGGGGGCGCTCTGGAGTCATATGTTGAACCACAATATCAATGTGTCCACAAGGTCTCACTGATGATGCACAATAAATCTGGTTCAGATCGGATGATGTATCACTGAGATATAACTATAGAAGTAATGTAGGGGGCGCACTTGAGTCAAATGTTAGCCCACCATATCAATGTGTCCACAAGGGCTCACTGATGATGCACAATAAATCTGGTTCAGATCGGATGATGTATCACTGAGATATAACAGTTTGAATAATCTAGGGGGCGCTCTGGAGTCATATGTTAGCCCACCATATCAATGTGTCCACAAGGGCTCACTGATGATGCACAATAAATCTGGTTCAGATCGGATGATGTATCACTGAGATATAACTATAGAAATAATGTAGGGGGCGCACTTGAGTCAAATGTTAGCCCACCATATCAATGTGTCCACAAGGGCTCACTGATGATGCACAATAAATCTGGTTCAGATCGGATGATGTATCACTGAGATATAACAGTTTGAATAATCTAGGGGGCGCTCTGGAGTCATATGTTAGCCCACCATATCAATGTGTCCACAAGGGCTCACTGATGATGCACAATAAATCTGGTTCAGATCGGATGATGTATCACTGAGATATAACTATAGAAATAATGTAGGGGGCGCACTTGAGTCAAATGTTAGCCCACCATATCAATGTGTCCACAAGGGCTCACTGATGATGCACAATAAATCTGGTTCAGATCGGATGATGTATCACTGAGATACAACAGTTTGAATAATCTAGGGGGCGCTATGGAGGCTATTTGCTAATTAGCATAAACACCAAGGTCTCACTGATGAAGCATAGTAAATCTCGTGCAGATCGGATAATGTATCACTGAGATATAACTGTAGTAATAATATAGGGGGCGCTATGGAGTAAAAATTTACATACCATTATCAATGTGTGTAGAAGTGTTCACTGATGAATCACAATAAATCTCGTGCAGATCGGATAATGTATCACTAAGATATAACTGTAGTAATAATATAGGGGGCGCTATGGAGTAAAAATTTACATACCATTATCAATGTGTGTCGAAGTGTTCACTGATAAAGCACAATAAATCTTGTGCAGATCGGATAATGTATCACTAAGATATAACTGTAGTAATAATACAGGGGGCGCTATGGAGTAAAAATTTACATACCATTATCAATGTGTGTAGAAGTGTTCACTGATGAATCACAATAAATCTCGTGCAGATCGGATAATGTATCACTAAGATATAACTGTAGTAATAATATAGGGGGCGCTATGGAGTAAAAATTTACATACCATTATCAATGTGTGTCGAAGTGTTCACTGATAAAGCACAATAAATCTCGTGCAGATCGGATAATGTATCACTGAGATATAACTGTAGTAATAATATAGGGGGCGCTATGGAGTAAAAATTTACATACCATTATCAATGTGTATAGAAGTGTTCACTGATGAATCACAATAAATCTCGTGCAGATCGGATAATGTATCACTAAGATATAACTGTAGTAATAATATAGGGGGCGCTATGGAGTAAAAATTTACATACCATTATCAATGTGTGTCGAAGTGTTCACTGATAAAGCACAATAAATCTTGTGCAGATCGGATAATGTATCACTAAGATATAACTGTAGTAATAATACAGGGGGCGCTATGGAGTAAAAATTTACATACCATTATCAATGTGTGTAGAAGTGTTCACTGATGAATCACAATAAATCTCGTGCAGATCGGATAATGTATCACTAAGATATAACTGTAGTAATAATATAGGGGGCGCTATGGAGTAAAAATTTACATACCATTATCAATGTGTGTCGAAGTGTTCACTGATAAAGCACAATAAATCTTGTGCAGATCGGATAATGTATCACTAAGATATAACTGTAGTAATAATACAGGGGGCGCTATGGAGTAAAAATTTACATACCATTATCAATGTGTGTAGAAGTGTTCACTGATGAATCACAATAAATCTCGTGCAGATCGGATAATGTATCACTAAGATATAACTGTAGTAATAATATAGGGGGCGCTATGGAGTAAAAATTTACATACCATTATCAATGTGTGTCGAAGTGTTCACTGATAAAGCACAATAAATCTCGTGCAGATCGGATAATGTATCACTGAGATATAACTGTAGTAATAATATAGGGGGCGCTATGGAGTAAAAATTTACATACCATTATCAATGTGTGTAGAAGTGTTCACTGATGAATCACAATAAATCTCGTGCAGATCGGATAATGTATCACTAAGATATAACTGTAGTAATAATATAGGGGGCGCTATGGAGTAAAAATTTACATACCATTATCAATGTGTGTCGAAGTGTTCACTGATAAAGCATAATAAATCTCGTGCAGATCGGATAATGTATCACTAAGATATAACTGTAGTAATAATATAGGGGGCGCTATGGAGTAAAAATTTACATAACATTATCAATGTGTGTAGAAGTGTTCACTGATGAATCACAATAAATCTGGTTCAGATCGGATGATGTATCACTGAGATATAACCATAGAAATAATGTAGGGGGCGCACTTGAGTCAAATGTTAAACCACAATATCAATGTGTCCACAAGGGCTCACTGATGATGAACAATAAATCTGGTTCAGATCGGATGATGTCTCACTGAGATATAACAGTTTGAATAATCTAGGGGGCGCTCTGGAGTCATATGTTGAACCACAATATCAATGTGTCCACAAGGTCTCACTGATGATGCACAATAAATCTGGTTCAGATCGGATGATGTATCACTGAGATATAACTATAGAAGTAATGTAGGGGGCGCACTTGAGTCAAATGTTAGCCCACCATATCAATGTGTCCACAAGGGCTCACTGATGATGCACAATAAATCTGGTTCAGATCGGATGATGTATCACTGAGATATAACAGTTTGAATAATCTAGGGGGCGCTCTGGAGTCATATGTTAGCCCACCATATCAATGTGTCCACAAGGGCTCACTGATGATGCACAATAAATCTGGTTCAGATCGGATGATGTATCACTGAGATATAACTATAGAAGTAATGTAGGGGGCGCACTTGAGTCAAATGTTAGCCCACCATATCAATGTGTCCACAAGGGCTCACTGATGATGCACAATAAATCTGGTTCAGATCGGATGATGTATCACTGAGATATAACAGTTTGAATAATCTAGGGGGCGCTCTGGAGTCATATGTTAGCCCACCATATCAATGTGTCCACAAGGGCTCACTGATGATGCACAATAAATCTGGTTCAGATCGGATGATGTATCACTGAGATATAACTATAGAAATAATGTAGGGGGCGCACTTGAGTCAAATGTTAGCCCACCATATCAATGTGTCCACAAGGGCTCACTGATGATGCACAATAAATCTGGTTCAGATCGGATGATGTATCACTGAGATATAACTATAGAAATAATGTAGGGGGCGCACTTGAGTCAAATGTTAGCCCACCATATCAATGTGTCCACAAGGGCTCACTGATGATGCACAATAAATCTGGTTCAGATCGGATGATGTATCACTGAGATACAACAGTTTGAATAATCTAGGGGGCGCTATGGAGGCTATTTGCTAATTAGCATAAACACCTGTTCAAGGGGTGGGTAATGATCGATCATAATGATTTTGGTACTCCTCAGATCAAATCTGTGGAGTTTAGAACCAAACGTATGGTGACGGCGTTACGTCTTACTTCGCCACGTCACCACGCCCACTTGCTCCACCCAAAACGAACAGTGCTGGAAAGCTTGTTACACCAACATGTCTTCGGTGACTGGATACAATGTCACGCTGATTAGGTAACAGGGATCCGATATGGACCGTTCAACGTAAAACTTTACACTTCCTGTTGTCAGGGGGCGTGGCTTAAGTGATGTCATGATTTGACCATACAGTTTTGCAGGGGACCGGATGTGGGTCAATCACTGAAGGTTTGATGTAATAGACAGTTTTCGTGTAAGAGCTGTAAGCGTTTCGTTTTTTATGGCGAGATGTCCAATTTTGAGGTCTGGCCCCGCCCCTTCAGCATGCATGAAAACGCACAGTTTTGATAACATTTGTTCCCCCGTGCCTTATAATGAAACTGGCCAAGTTTGAATCAAATCGAGCGAAATCCCTAGGAGGAGTTCGTTGAAATGCAAAGGCTGTAAACGGCCAAAAAGGGGTGAAAATTTGGTCATCGTTCCAAAATGGCCGCCTTACCATTTATCGTACAACATTGGTGCCAGAGGGTTTTCTGTGCATCTTGGTGAGTTGGACAAGTGTACCAAATTTCATGATTCTACGTCAAACTAAGGTCAATGCAGAGGGTATTTTGAATATTTCTAGGGGGCGCTCTTGAGCCGTTTCTGTAGCGATTTGCTAATTAGCATAAAAACCTGTTCAAGGGGTGGGCAATGATCGATCATACTGATTTTGGTACTCCTCGGATCAAATCTGTGGATTTTAGAACCAAACGTATGGTGATGGCGTTATGTCTTACTTCGCCACGTCGCCACGCCCACATGCTCCACCAAAAACGAACAGTATTGGAATGCTTGTTACACCAACATGTCTTCGGTCACTGGACACAATGCCACGCTGATTAGGTAACAGGGGTCCGATATGGACCGTTCAACGTAAAACTTTACACTTCCTGTTGTCAGGGGGCGTGGCTTAAGTGATGTCATGATTTGACCATACAGTTTTGCGGGGGACCGGATGTGGGTCAATAACTGAAGGTTTGATGTATTAGACTTTTTTCGTGTAAGAGCTGTAAGCGTTTCGTTTTTCATGGCGAGATGTCCAACTTTGACGTCTGGCCCCGCCCCTTCAGCATTCATGAAAACGCACAATTTTGATATCGTTTGTTCCCCCGTGCCTTATGAAGAAACTGGCCAAGTTTGAACCAAATCGAGCGAAATTCATAGGAGGAGTTCGTTCAAATGCGGAGGCTGTAAACGGCCAAAAAGGGGTGAAAATTTGGTCATCGTTCCAAAATGGCCGCCTTACCATTTATCGTACAGCGTTGGTGCAAGAGGGTTTTCTGTGCATCTTGGTGAGTTGGACAAGTGTACCAAATTTCATGATTCTACGTCAAACTAAGGTCAATGCGGAGGGTATTTTGAAAATTTCTAGGGGGCGCTCTTGAGCCGTTTCTGTGGCGATTTTTGCCACGCCCCCAAAATACGTAATTTTTCACCAGTCCTGACGAGTCCGCCAAATTTGGTGAGTTTTCGTATATGATAAAGCCCCCAAAAGGCCACTTAAAGAGGGACTAGAATAAAAAAAATAAAAAATAATAATAAACACTACAATTACAATAGGTCCTTGCAGCGCTTCGCTGCTTCGGGCCTAATAATAAACACTACAATTACAATAGGTCCTTGCAGCGCTTCGCTGCTTCGGGCCTAATAAACACTACAATTACAATAGGTCCTTGCAGCGCTTCGCTGCTTCGGGCCTAATAAAATAAACACTACAATTACAATAGGTCCTTGCAGCGCTTCGCTGCTTCGGGCCTAATAAAAAAAAAAATAATAATAAACACTACAATTACAATAGGCCTTCGCAGCGCTTAGCTGCTCGGGCCTAATAAATCTGGTTCAGATCGGATGATGTCTCACTGAGATATAACAGTTTGAATAATCTAGGGGGCGCTATGGAGTTATATGTTAAACCACAAAATCAATGTGTCCACAAGGGCTCACTGATGATGCACAATAAATCTGGTTCAGATCGGATGATGTATCACTGAGATATAACTATAGAAATAATGTAGGGGGCGCACTTGAGTTAAATGTTAGCCCACCATATCAATGTGTCCACAAGGGCTCACTGATGATGCACAATAAATCTGGTTCAG
Source organism: Garcialebias charrua (assembly GCA_038048925.1). Lineage (NCBI taxonomy): Eukaryota > Metazoa > Chordata > Actinopteri > Cyprinodontiformes > Rivulidae > Garcialebias > Garcialebias charrua. The sequence goes on from JBBPBX010062949.1 coordinate 12,676, forward strand.
ATCGGATGATGTATCACTGAGATATAACAGTTTGAATAATCTAGGGGGCGCTCTTGAGTCATATGTTAGCCCACCATATCAATGTGTCCACAAGGGCTCACTGATGATGCACAATAAATCTAGTTCAGATCGGATAATGTATCACTGAGATATAACTATAGAAATAATGTAGGGGGCGCACTTGAGTCAAATGTTAGCCCACCATATCAATGTGTCCACAAGGGCTCACTGATGATGCACAATAAATCTGGTTCAGATCGGATGATGTATCACTGAGATATATTTATAGAAATAATGTAGGGGGCGCACTTGAGTCAAATGTTAGCTCACTATATCAATGTGTCCACAAGGGCTCACTGATGATGCACAATAAATCTGGTTCAGATCGGATGATGTATCACTGAGCTACAACAGTTTGAATAATCTAGGGGGCGCTATGGAGGGTATTTGCTAATTAGCATAAACACCTGTTCAAGGGGTGGGTAATGATCGATCATAATGATTTTGGTACTCCTCAGATCAAATCTGTGGAGTTTAGAACCAAACGTATGGTGACGGCGTTACGTCTTACTTCGCCATGTCACCACGCCCACTTGCTCCACCCAAAACGAACAGTGCTGGAAAGCTTGTTACACCAACATGTCTTCGGTGACTGGATACAATGTCACGCTGATTAGGTAACAGGGATCCGATATGGACCGTTCAACGTAAAACTTTACACTTCCTGTTGTCAGGGGGCGTGGCTTAAGTGATGTCATGATTTGACCATACAGTTTTGCAGGGGACCGGATGTGGGTCAATCACTGAAGGTTTGATGTATTAGACAGTTTTCGTGTAAGAGCTATAAGCGTTTCGTTTTTCATGGCGAGATGTCCAACTTTGAGGTCTGGCCCCGCCCCTTCAGCATGCATGAAAACGCACAGTTTTGATAACATTTGTTCCCCCGTGCCTTATAAAGAAACTGGCCAAGTTTGAATCAAATCGAGCGAAATCCCTAGGAGGAGTTCGTTGAAATGCAGAGGCTGTAAACGGCCAAAAAGGGGTGAAAATTTGGTCATCGTTCCAAAATGGCCGCCTTACCATTTATCGTACAACATTGGTGCCAGAGGGTTTTCTGTGCATCTTGGTGAGTTGGACAAGTGTACCAAATTTCATGATTCTACGTCAAACTAAGGTCAATGCGGAGGGTATTTTGAATATTTCTAGGGGGCGCTCTTGAGCCGTTTCTGTAGCGATTTGCTAATTAGCATAAATACCTGTTCAAGGGGTGGGCAATGATCGATCATACTGATTTTGGTACTCCTCGGATCAAATCTGTGGATTTTAGAACCAAACGTATGGTGATGGCGTTATGTCTTACTTCGCCACTACGCCACGCCCACATGCTCCACCAAAAACGAACAGTATTGGAATGCTTGTTACACCAACATGTCTTCGGTCACTGGACACAATGCCACGCGGATTAGGTAAATGGGGTCCGATATGGACCGTTCAATGTAAAACTTTACACTTCCTGTTGTCAGGGGGCGTGGCTTAAGTGATGTCATGATTTGACCATACAGTTTTGCGGGGGACCGGATATGGGTCAATAACTGAAGGTTTGATGTATTAGACTTTTTTCGTGTAAGAGCTGTTAGCGTTTCGTTTTTCATGGCGAGATGTCCAACTTTGACGTCTGGCCCCGCCCCTTCAGCATTCATGAAAACGCACAATTTTGATATTGTTTGTTCCCCTGTGCCTTATGAAGAAACTGGCCAAGTTTGAACCAAATCGAGCGAAATTCATAGGAGGAGTTCGTTCAAATGCGGAGGCTGTAAACGGCCAAAAAGGGGTGAAAATTTGGTCATCGTTTCAAAATGGCCGCCTTCCCATTTATTGTACAACGTTGGTGCCAGAGGGTTTTCTGTGCATCTTGGTGAGATGGACAAGTGTACCGAATTTCATGATTCTACGTCAAAATAAGGTCAATGCGGAGGGTATTTTGAAAATTTCTAGGGGGCGCTCTTGAGCCGTTTCTGTGACGATTTTTGCCACGCCCCCAAAATACGTAATTTTTCACCAGTCCTGACGAGTCCGCCAAATTTGGTGAGTTTTCGTATATGATAAAGCCTCCAAAAGGCCACTTCTTTGGGGGGAAGAAAAAAAAAAAAAATAATAATAATAATAAACACTACAATTACAATAGGTCCTTGCAGCGCTTCGCTGCTTCGGGCCTAATAATAAACACTACAATTACAATAGGTCCTTGCAGCGCTTCGCTGCTTCGGGCCTAATTAAAGCTGCAAGCAGCATTGAGGCCCTCGCAGCTTAGCGCCGCTCGGACCTTATTGAGGCGACCGCGCGAGCTCCAGCTCGTCCGCTCGGTCGCCATTTCGAAGTCTCTCGTGTCTACTCCGCACCAGGGGTGCACACGCACAATAAATCTGGTTCAGATCGGATGATGTCTCACTGAGATATAACAGTTTGAATAATCTAGGGGGCGCTATGGAGTTATATGTCAAACCACAAAATCAATGTGTCTACAAGGGCTCATTGATGATGCACAATAAATCTGGTTCAGATCGGATGATGTATCACTGAGATATAACTATAGAAATAATGTAGGGGGCGCACTTGAGTTAAATGTTAGCCCACCATATCAATGTGTCCACAAGGGCTTACTGATGATGCACAATAAATCTGGTTCAGATCGGATGATGTATCACTGAGATATAACAGTTTGAATAATCTAGGGGGCGCTCTGGAGTCATATGTTAAACCACAATATCAATGTGTCCACAATGTCTCAATGATGATACACAATAAATCTGGTTCAGATCGGATGATGTATCACTGAGATATAACTGTAGTAATAATATAGGGGGCGCTATGGAGTAAAAATTTACATAACATTATCAATGTGTGTCGAAGTGTTCACTGATAAAGCACAATAAATCTCGTGCAGATCGGATAATGTATCACTAAGATATAACTGTAGTAATAATATAGGGGGCGCTATGGAGTAAAAATTTACATACCATTATCAATGTGTGTCGAAGTGTTCACTGATAAAGCACAATAAATCTCATGCAGATCGGATAATGTATCACTAAGATATAACTGTAGTAATAATACAGGGGGCGCTATGGAGTAAAAATTTACATACCATCATCAATGTGTGTAGAAGTGTTCACTGATGAATCACAATAAATCTCGTGCAGATCGGATAATGTATCACTAAGATATAACTGTAGTAATAATATAGGGGGCGCTATGGAGTAAAAATTTACATACCATTATCAATGTGTGTCGAAGTGTTCACTGATAAAGCACAATAAATCTCGTGCAGATCGGATAATGTATCACTGAGATATAACTGTAGTAATAATATAGGGGGCGCTATGGAGTAAAAATTTACATACCATTATCAATGTGTGTAGAAGTGTTCACTGATGAATCACAATAAATCTCGTGCAGATCGGATAATGTATCACTAAGATATAACTGTAGTAATAATATAGGGGGCGCTATGGAGTAAAAATTTACATACCATTATCAATGTGTGTCGAAGTGTTCACTGATAAAGCACAATAAATCTTGTGCAGATCGGATAATGTATCACTAAGATATAACTGTAGTAATAATACAGGGGGCGCTATGGAGTAAAAATTTATATACCATTATCAATGTGTGTAGAAGTGTTCACTGATGAATCACAATAAATCTCGTGTAGATCGGATGATGTATCACTAAGATATAACTGTAGTAATAATATAGGGGGCGCTATGGAGTAAAAATTTACATACCATTATCAATGTGTGTCGAAGTGTTCACTGATAAAGCACAATAAATCTCGTGCAGATTGGATAATGTATCACTGAGATATAACTGTAGTAATAATATAGGGGGCGCTATGGAGTAAAAATTTACATACCATTATCAATGTGTATAGAAGTGTTCACTGATGAATCACATTAAATCTCGTGCAGATCGGATAATGTATCACTAAGATATAACTGTAATAATAATATAGGGGGCGCTATGGAGTAAAAATTTACATACATTATCAATGTGTGTCGAAGTGTTCACTGATAAAGCACAATAAATCTCGTGCAGATCGGATAATGTATCACTAAGATATAACTGTAGTAATAATACAGGGGGCGCTATGGAGTAAAAATTTACATACCATTATCAATGTGTGTAGAAGTGTTCACTGATGAATCATAATAAATCTCGTGCAGATCGGATAATGTATCACTAAGATATAACTGTAGTAATAATATAGGGGGCGCTATGGAGTAAAAATTTACATAACATTATCAATGTGTGTCGAAGTGTTCACTGATAAAGCATAATAAATCTTGTGCAGATCGGATGATGTATCACTGAGATATAACTATAGAAATAATGTAGGGGGCGCACTTGAGTCAAATGTTAGCCCACCATATCAATGTGTCCACAAGGGCTCACTGATGATGCACAATAAATCTGGTTCAGATCGGATGATGTATCACTGAGATACAACAGTTTGAATAATCTAGGGGGCGCTATGGAGGCTATTTGCTAATTAGCATAAACACCTGTTCAAGGGGTGGGTAATGATCGATCATAATGATTTTGGTACTCCTCAGATCAAATCTGTGGAGTTTAGAACCAAACGTATGGTGACGGCGTTACGTCTTACTTCGCCACGTCACCACGCCCACTTGCTCCACCCAAAACGAACAGTGCTGGAAAGCTTGTTACACCACCATGTCTTCGGTGACTGGATACAATGTCACGTTGATTAGGTAACAGGGATCCGATATGGACCGTTCAACGTAAAACTTTACACTTCCTGTTGTCAGGGGGCGTGGCTTAAGTGATGTCATGATTTGACCATACAGTTTTGCAGGGGACCGGATGTGGGTCAATCACTGAAGGTTTGATGTATTAGACAGTTTTCGTGTAAGAGCTGTAAGCGTTTCGTTTTTCATGGCGAGATGTCCAACTTTGAGGTCTGGCCCCGCCCCTTCAGCATGCATGAAAACGCACAGTTTTGATAACATTTGTTCCCCCGTGCCTTATAAAGAAACTGGCCAAGTTTGAATCAAATCGAGCGAAATCCCTAGGAGGAGTTCGTTGAAATGCAGAGGCTGTAAACGGCCAAAAAGGGGTGAAAATTTGGTCATCGTTCCAAAATGGCCGCCTTACCATTTATCGTACAACATTGGTGCCAGAGAGTTTTCTGTGCATCTTGGTGAGTTGGACAAGTGTACCAAATTTCATGATTCTACGTCAAACTAAGGTCAATGCGGAGGGTATTTTGAATATTTCTAGGGGGCGCTCTTGAGCCGTTTCTGTAGCGATTTGCTAATTAGCATAAACACCTGTTCAAGGGGTGGGCAATGATCGATCATACTGATTTTGGTACTCCTCGGATCAAATCTGTGGATTTTAGATCCAAACGTATGGTGATGGCGTTACGTCTTACTTCGCCATGTCGCCACGCCCACTTGCTCCACCCAAAACGAACAGTGCTGGAAAGCTTGTTACACCAACATGTCTTTAGTCACTGGACACAATGTCACGCTGATTAGGTAACACGGGTCCGATATGGACCTTTCAAAGTAAAACTTTACACTTCCTGTTGTCAGGGGGCGTGGCTTAAGTGATGTCATGATTTGACCATACAGTTTTGCAGGGGACCGGATGTGGGTCAATAACTGAAGGTTTGATGTATTAGACTCTTTTCGTGTAAGAGCTGTAAGCGTTTCGTTTTTCATGGCGAGATGTCCAACTTTGACGTCTGGCCCCGCCCCTTCAGCATTCATGAAAACGCACAATTTTGATGTCGTTTGTTCCCCCATGCCTTATGAAGAAACTGGCCAAGTTTGAACCAAATCGAGCGAAATTCATAGGAGGAGTTCGTTCAAATGCAGAGGCTGTAAACGGCCAAAAAGGGGTGAAAATGTGGTAATCGTTCCAAAATGGCCGCCTTACCATTTATTGTACAACATTGGTGCCAGAGGGTTTTCTGTGCATCTTGGTGAGTTGGACAAGTGTACCAAATTTCATGATTCTACGTCAAACTAAGGTCAATGCGGAGGGTATTTTGAAAATTTCTAGGGGGCGCTCTTGAGCCGTTTCTGTAGCGATTTGCTAATTAGCATAAACACCTGTTCAAGGGGTGGGCAATGATCGATCATACTGATTTTGGTACTCCTCGGATCAAATCTGTGGATTTTAGATCCAAACGTATGGTGATGGCGTTACGTCTTACTTCGCCATGTCGCCACGCCCACTTGCTCCACCCAAAACGAACAGTGCTGGAAAGCTTGTTACACCAACATGTCTTTAGTCACTGGACACAATGTCACGCTGATTAGGTAACACGGGTCCGATATGGACCTTTCAAAGTAAAACTTTACACTTCCTGTTGTCAGGGGGCGTGGCTTAAGTGATGTCATGATTTGACCATACAGTTTTGCAGGGGACCGGATGTGGGTCAATAACTGAAGGTTTGATGTATTAGACTCTTTTCGTGTAAGAGCTGTAAGCGTTTCGTTTTTCATGGCGAGATGTCCAACTTTGACGTCTGGCCCCGCCCCTTCAGCATTCATGAAAACGCACAATTTTGATGTCGTTTGTTCCCCCATGCCTTATGAAGAAACTGGCCAAGTTTGAACCAAATCGAGCGAAATTCATAGGAGGAGTTCGTTCAAATGCAGAGGCTGTAAACGGCCAAAAAGGGGTGAAAATGTGGTAATCGTTCCAAAATGGCCGCCTTACCATTTATTGTACAACATTGGTGCCAGAGGGTTTTCTGTGCATCTTGGTGAGTTGGACAAGTGTACCAAATTTCATGATTCTACGTCAAACTAAGGTCAATGCGGAGGGTATTTTGAAAATTTCTAGGGGGCGCTCTTGAGCCGTTTTTGTGGCGATTTTTGCCACACCCCCAAAATACGTAATTTTTCACCAGTCCTGACGAGTCCGCCAAATTTGGTGAGTTTTCGTATATGATAAAGCCCCCAAAAGGCCACTTAAAGAGGGACTAGAATAAAAAAAAAATAATAATAAACACTACAATTACAATAGGTCCTTGCAGCGCTTCGCTGCTTCGGGCCTAATTAAAGCTGCAAGCAGCATTGAGGCCCTCGCAGCTTAGCGCCGCTCGGACCTTATTGAGGCGACCGCGCGAGCTCCAGCTCGTCCGCTCGGTCGCCATTTCGAAGTCTCTCGTGTCTACTCCGCACCAGGGGTGCACACGCACAATAAATCTGGTTCAGATCGGATGATGTCTCACTGAGATATAACAGTTTGAATAATCTAGGGGGCGCTATGGAGTTATATGTCAAACCACAAAATCAATGTGTCTACAAGGGCTCATTGATGATGCACAATAAATCTGGTTCAGATCGGATGATGTATCACTGAGATATAACTATAGAAATAATGTAGGGGGCGCACTTGAGTTAAATGTTAGCCCACCATATCAATGTGTCCACAAGGGCTTACTGATGATGCACAATAAATCTGGTTCAGATCGGATGATGTATCACTGAGATATAACAGTTTGAATAATCTAGGGGGCGCTCTGGAGTCATATGTTAAACCACAATATCAATGTGTCCACAATGTCTCAATGATGATACACAATAAATCTGGTTCAGATCGGATGATGTATCACTGAGATATAACTGTAGTAATAATATAGGGGGCGCTATGGAGTAAAAATTTACATAACATTATCAATGTGTGTCGAAGTGTTCACTGATAAAGCACAATAAATCTCGTGCAGATCGGATAATGTATCACTAAGATATAACTGTAGTAATAATATAGGGGGCGCTATGGAGTAAAAATTTACATACCATTATCAATGTGTGTCGAAGTGTTCACTGATAAAGCACAATAAATCTCATGCAGATCGGATAATGTATCACTAAGATATAACTGTAGTAATAATACAGGGGGCGCTATGGAGTAAAAATTTACATACCATTATCAATGTGTGTAGAAGTGTTCACTGATGA
>JBBPBX010062950.1:0-20675 GCA_038048925.1 Garcialebias charrua
CATAAAAAATACTGCATGACACAACTCAATAAGATGAGATGGAGTGAGTGCATGCGAGCGTTCGTGTCTTTATTATTGCTAGCCAGCTGATGTTCAGAGCAGTTCTTGAAGGATGTGCCTGCAGTTCATCGCTTGTTGCTTGTGTGCTACAGATCTAACGGGTGGTCCAACGTGTTGTTATTGTTCTCTGGATCGTCGTTGGCCATTGGATTTCTGCTGATGACCAGCTCCAGTCGGTCTCCGGCCTCAGTGATGAGAGGCACCGCCAGGCAGCAGTCGAAGTCTCTCGTCCGTACATGGTTCACCTGAAACAAGATGGTGACATGATGACTGTCCTTCTGAGATCATTCAAACTAAATGATGTTCTTATAGGACAACTTTAATCTCAACTCATGTTTCATTCAGTCATTTCTGCTGGTTTTTCTTTCTCTCTTCAGTAAAACCATTGTGATGTTTATGTAACTTGAGGCAGAGTAATTTAGTGCAGCCATTTTTATTTTGCTCTTTGCCTGATCTAAACTGTTGAGTTTTTCACCTGCAGTATCCTGTCGAAGGGTTTCAGCCCAGCCCTGTCAGCTGGACCGTCAGCACGAATCATGTTCACATAAACACCCTTCTCCAAGAAGCCATCGGACACGCTGAAGCCAAAGTCATCACCCTCCGGCTCCTTTATCACTGTTACCTTAAGAAAATACACACAGTCACAATAATATGCAACAGTTTCATCCAAGTTAAGTTTGAACACATTTTACTGGAGGTAAATAAATGCTCAAAAAGTGTTTTTTTTTTAATGTACAATAATAGAAAAATGTATTTCATAAAAAAAAACAAAAAAAAACCCAATGGTATACAGTTACTGTTTTTTCTTTATGTGTCTGAAACAAAAAATCCACAATATGAAAGGCAACACAATCTTTACTTCTGAGCAAATATCATGAGCAGTAGCCTACTGTGGCTTTGTTCTGGCCAAAGTCTTCATATCTGGCGTCTGTCAGCTGCTGATGGCAAATAAAGCTGATGAGTCAACGGTACCCCATGACTCGAGTACTAATTTTCAATCATTCATTCAACCTTTATTTCTACAGGTTAGTCTCATTGAGCCTCGGGGACTCATTTACAAGACAGACCTGTTTTTAACAAAGAGCGATGACAACAGTGGACAACAAAGACAACAATAAACAATCATAAAAGAAAATATATGAATTGAAAAGAAGAAATGAAAGAAAATGGTATGAATAAAAAAGACAAAAACAGCTAGATGCAGATGCAGAGTAGGAGAAGGTCCTTTTGTCTAGTTCAGTCCTCACTGAGGGAGCACTGCAGGTAATCATGTCCTGAGAGCGCACGCTGTAGCTGCACTCACACAGAGACATGTAGATGTATGAGGGCAGCAGACCAAGAAGTGATTTAAAGATGAAAATGTACCAGTGGAAGAGTCTGTGTGAAGTTAATGATGTCCAGTCAACCAGTGAATACAGGGTGCAGTGGTGGGTATGATAATCACAACCAGTTATGGGCAGCACGGTGGCACAACTGGTAGAGCTGCTGCCTCTCAGCGAGCAGGTCCCTGGTTCAAATCCCGGTCCGGGGGCCTTTCTGGGTGGAGTTTGCATGTTCTCTCCGTGCATGCGTGGGTTTTCTCCGGGTGCTCCGGTTTCCTCCCACAGTCCAAAAATATGCATGTTAGGCTGATTGGTAACTCTAAATTGTTCCTGGGTGTGAGTGAGACAGGTCCCTCTTGTAAATGAGTCCCCGTGGCTCAACGAGGCTAGCCTGTATAAATAAAGGTTGAATGAATGAATGAGTTATGAATCTTAGTGCATCATGATAGACAACATCCAACATCTGCAGGGTGCTTGTAGGAGCGTTCATGTAGATAATGTCACCGTGGTTAACGGAGAGAAAAGTCACAGATACAAGCTTTGTAAACATGTAAACCTGTGAAGCTACGCTGTATGGCTTGGCATTAGCATGGCATGACGTGTGTTTGCTAGCAAACCACTAGCATAGAAGCCTAGACTAGCCATGAGCATGTAATGACTATGACAAGATGGCTTTATCATTTAACTGCACAAAGCTTTGATTTTCTAATTGCAGATACATTAGTAGCTGATTTAGGTCTTTACTTTTCATTTTCACTTTTTAGCAGCAAATTGTGCCACAATAATTTATCACCAGTTTGTTTATGCACCTTGAGCTGCTAACTTGAAATTAGTTTCCTACATGGTCGTATTATAATATAATGTGGGAACATTTAACACAACTCTTGTTCAGATATCTATTTGCCCATTCTCTGTTTAGTCCAAATCTTTTGTTGTTATTTTAAAATGCCCTACTTTTCAAGATGTTTTTATAATAATAATACTAATAATCATTTTATTTAAAAGCGCCTTTCAGGACACCCAAGGACACTTAACAAACCAATACTGTACAGTGTAATACAGATCAAACAATATCAGCGGCAAATTGAAATATAAAATACATAAAGATTATAAAATGCAAAATAATAGAAATACATTTAGTAAAGTTAATGATAAGCTAGTCTGAAGAGATGTGTTTTCAGAGCAGTCTTGAACAGAGAAAGGGAGGTGGTGTTTCGAAGGTCTGGCGGTAGAGCGTTCCAGAGGTGAGGGGCAGAGCAGGTGAAGGCCCTGCTCCCCATGGTGGAGAGGCGGGCAGAGGGTACATGGAGATGTAGTGAAGAGGAGGATCTGAGAGAGCGTGATGGGATGGAGATTTGTAGGAGGTCAGATAGATAAGGAGGGGCAAGGTTGTGGATAGATTTGAACGTGAGGAGTAGAATTTTGAAGATGATGCGTGATTTAACCGGGAGCCAGTGGAGCTGCTGCAGGACAGGAGTGATGTGGTTATAGTAGGAGGTTTGAGTGATGACACGGGCAGCTGAGTTCTGGACCATCTGTAACTTGTGGAGAGATTTGTTGGGGAGGCCGTAGAGAAGGGAGTTGCAGTAATCGATACGGGAAGTCACAAGACTGTGCACCAGGATGGCTGTGGAGCGGGGTGTGAGAGAAGGACGGAGACGGTTAATATTACGGAGGTGGAAATAGGCAGACCGAGTAATATTGTTGATGTGTGAAGTGAAGGAGAGAGTGGTGTCGAGGATGACACAGAGACTCTTGACCTGAGGGGAGGGGGATAGCAGAGAGTTGTTAAGGGGGACGAGAAGATGTTCTGATTTTGAAATAGAGTTTTTGGTACCGACAAGAATGATTTCTGTTTTGTTGCTGTTTAGTTGAAGGAAATTGTTAGAAAACCAGTGATTTAGCTCATTGAGACAGTCGGTGAGGATGGAGGGTGGGTGGGTGGAGTTAGGTTTTGATGACAAGTAGAGCTGTGTGTCATCAGCATAGCAGTGGAAATGGACGCCGTATTTGCGGAAGATGTGACCTAGTGGAAGGAGGTAAATGATGAAGAGGAGGTGTCCGAGGACAGAGCCTTGGGGGCCACCCGTGGAGACAGGGGAAGACTGGGAGTGGAAGGATTTTATTGAGTGCGGTCAGAGAGATAAGAGTTGAACCAGTCTAACAGGGTACCTGAGATGCCAATGGAGGTTAGTCTTTTGAGGAGGATAGAATGACAGATGGTGTCGAAGGCAGAGCTTAGATCAAGAAGAATGATGATGGACAGACGACCAGAGTCAGTAGCAAGAAGAAGGTCGTTAGTAATTTTTACTAGAGCTGTTTTGGTGCTATGGTGGGGGCGAAATCCAGATTGAAACTCTTCATAAATGTTGTTGTTGGACAGGTGAGAGTGAAGTTGACTAGCAACAGTTTTTTCAAGGATCTTGGAGATGAAGGGCAGATTGGAGATCGGACGAAGATTACTGAAGTTGGTGAAGTCAAGACCTGGTTTCTTGATGATGGGGGTGATGGCAGCAGATTTGAAGGCTGTGGGAACAATGCCAGAGGTTAGGGAGGAGTGGATGATATTAGTGATGATAGGGAGCAGAGACGGGAGACAGGATTTAACAAGAACTGTGGGAAATGGGTCAAGTTGACAGGATGAGGACTTGGACTTGCTGATAATGTCAGCAATGTCATCAGCAGAGGGGAGGGAGAAGACAGAGAAAGGGAGGGAGGGAGGGGGGAGTTCAACAAGGATGTTGGGGGCAGTATTTGGTCCAAGGTGTTTATGAATTGAAATAATCTTTTCATTGAAATATGACATCAGGGAGTTGCAAAATTCTGTGGAAACCATGTGAGAGGGTAGAGAGTTAGGAGATGAGACAGAACGGTGAAGGAGAGAGAACAATGTCTTTGAATTACCAACATTGGAACTGATGATGTCAGAGAAGTAGCTGGATTTGGCTTGAGAAATACTGTTCTTGTAATGGATGAGGTGGTTTGCATAAAGTTCCTTGTGAATTGTGAGACCAGATTTTGTATAGAGACGTCTAGCCGCCGACCTTTGGTTTTCAGGGAGCGGAGTTCTGGAGTGAACCAGGGTGCAGCAGAGTTGGAGAAGGAAACAGTCCGAGTTTTCATGGGAGCAACAGAGTTAAGGATGTTGGTTAGGCTTGTGTTGTATAATGTGACAAGATCATCTGGGTTGCAGGAGTTGAAAGTGGAGAGGGTATTATTAATATGAGATAAGAGAGTGTCATGGTTGACATTCTTGATATTACGGAAGGAAAGAGTGCATTGAGGTTTTACCTTTTTGTATAGTATCTCTGTGATTTTATGATTTTATTTCTGTTATTTTATGATTTTATTTTTCCTCTTGTGAAGCACTTTGTGACTCATGTCTGGGAAATGTGCTATATAAATAAAAATTACTTACTTACTTACTTACTTATCTGAGGAAAATTTAAGATTAACATTGAATGAAACCATCAGGTGATCAGTAAATGGAAGTTCATCAGAAGAACAGTTAAGAGGAGAAAGTCCAGAGCAACAAAGTAAGTCCAGGGTGTGGCCCTTTAAGTGTGTTGGAAAGTTGATGAATTGTTGAAAGCCGCAGCTGTCCAGGCAAGATGTGAAGTCTCTGGAGAGGGGGTTGTTTTCATCATCAAAATGAACGTTGAAATCACCCAGCAGGATAACATTGGGTGAAAGAGCTGTTAGATGAGCCATTAAAGTAGCAAAGTCATTCATGAAGCTTTTGTCTACTTTTGGCGGGCGGTAGATTGTTCCCACAACGGTTGGAGTGGGGCCAGCGAGCAGACACACAGTAGCTATGTTTACATGGGCAAAATTCTGTGACCGGATTGAAATGTGCTCTGATTGCATAACGCACTTTTGATCCGTTCGGCCGTTTGATCCGATTACTTATGTCCATGTAAACATAGCTAGTGTGTTCGAAGGAGGAGGAGGGAGGAGTGTGAACCGGAGTGACCTTCCAGTTCTCACGGTGAATCATCGCGAGACCTCCGCCTTTGCCTGAGTCTCGGGCCTTGGCGGTGTAAACAAACCCTGGTGGGGTGGACTCGTTCAGATGAAAAAAGCTGTTTTGTTGTTGCCACGTTTCTGTTAAACAGATGAAATCCAGTTTTCGGTCGGATATTATATCGTGAACAAGCTGACTGTTGCCCGTGAGGGAGCGAACGTTCAGAAGTCCAAACTTCACGGAGGAGGCGGAGGTAGTGACTGGAGCGTTAGCCGACCAAGCTAGGTTGGCTAACGTGCTACTGTTAGCGGCCCGAGCATTGCGGCGTGAAGAATGGCGAGAGTCAGACCAGATGGAGGTTATGGGATGAGTCTTGTTGGCGTTGAGTCGATGGCGCGAGCCCCGGTGGATGTATCTCCGACGAGGATGGAAGGCAATTTCCTCAAGAGGGAGTACAGGGGGCGTGGCCGGTAGGAAACGAAGACGAAGGAGCTCCACGGCTGAAAAATGGAGCAGGCCAGGCGCTGGGTGGTGGTGGATGAGAAGCAGCAGAGTCCAAACGAGAGCAGGCAGCAGCTAAATCCAAGTAAAATCCATGTTTGATGATGAGTAGAGATGCCAAGGCAAGGATTGGTGAAAAAATAGCAGAAAGTACTGAATAAAACAAAAACAAGATAAAAGTACGAGGAGTAGCTGCAGAGGTGTGCCTGCGTTCACTCCCGGAAGTGTTGTGTTTTTGGACACAAAGCTTTATTACTCAACATAGTCCTTCACAGATTCTGTTCATAACCTTTCTGCAGCCAGGGGGTGGAGGGACTCCGGCTCAGTGGCCTCAGGATTCCATCTCTGTTCTTAACAGATGATGTGGACCTGTCGGTGTTATCGTGCCGTGATCTCCATCTTTCACTGGAGAGGTTCACAGCCGAGTGTGAAGCAGCTGGGATGAGAATCAGAACCTCCAAATGTGAGGCCATGGTCCTTTGTCAGAAAAGGGTGGATGGTTCTCTTCAGGTCGAGTGTGATGTTCTGCCTGAAGTGGAGGAGTTCAATTATCTCTGGGTTTTGTTCACAAGTGAGGGAAGAATGGAGCGTGAGATTGACTGATGGATTGGTGCAGCATCTGCAGTGTTGTGGACTCTGTGCCGGTCCGTTGTGGTGGAGAGGGAGCTGAGCTGTAAGACAAAGTTCTCTGTGTACTGGTCGGTCTACGTTCCTCCCCTCACCTCTGGTCATGAACTCTGGTAGAGACTGAAAGAATGAGATCGTGGATCCAGGAGGTTGAAATGAGTTTCCTCTGCAGAGTAACTGGACTCTCCCTCAGAGACAGAAGTTCAGTTATCAGGAGAGACTCAGAGTAGAACCACTGCTCCTCCACATCGAGAGGAGCCAGTTGAGGTGGTTCAGGCATGTCTGACTGGGAGGAGACCCCAGGGAAGACCCAGGACATGCTGGAGAGACTAGGTCTCTCTGTTGGACTGGGAACACCATGGAGTCCTCCCAGAAGATCTGGAGGAGGCTGTGGAGAGAGATGTCTGGGCCTCCCTGTTCAAGATGCCGCCCCCGAGACCTGACTTCAGAATGATGGATGGATGTTCAACTTAATAAAATAAATAAAATAAATGCACTGCATGTCTTTACCTAGAATGGAAACCAACATGAATTGAAGTGTTTCAGCTCACTTTGTGTAACTCCAGAGGAGTTGGGGATAGAATTCCCTGCATCTCCTCCTTGATCCGACGAGACTCCCACGTTTTCTCCGATGCTCTTAATGAAGCCTTCGGCTTCTGCTCATGGTGCAGAAGAAGGGACTGGTTGTCTTGATGGATGTGGGCTCCAAGATGGATGTGTGCATCCTGGTTGAATGGGACCTCCTCAAGCAGGTGTGGCTCTGAGTGGGAAAGCAGGTTTGAAAATAACTGAACAAATTAGCAGCACAGTTTTTGTCTTCCAGACAAAACACCCAATACATTTTAAACCTTTGTTGACATTAAAACGTTTAATTGTTCTGTGTATTAAAATGTAAAGCCCAACCCCACTTAATCCCATCACCTTGGTGCAGGTGAGCCTCCTCGTGCAGGTGGATGCCGTGATGGAGGTGTGTGTTCTGGTGGAGCAGGTTTCCTTGGTGAAGAAGAGAGTTTCTCCTCATTCTGCCATGGCTCAGCACTGGCTCCACTGGAGGTTTGTTGACTCCTTCCACACCCAGACTGATGGCTGTGCCTGTCATGATGGAGGCCTGCACAAGCAAACAGCCACATCAACACACAACTCCAGTTCAAGCTAACGTTAATGTTTAATATTTCATGCTAACAACCAAAGTGTTAAGATCCTAAAGCATTACAACAAAACTTTTTAAAAAGTTTACACTGCAAATAATTATTTTTTACTCTCATCTACTAAATTTAGACATTTTTGTCATCTCAATATTTCCTTAACTAGTTTAGAATGTAGCTGTCATTTCACATGATTTATGTGAAATGTAACACTTCATAGACTTAAAAACAATAATAAGCATGTTCTGAGTTATAGACTGATGCACATGTATTTGAATAAATCCTGTGTTTTAACAACACACCTCGATCTCTCGGAGCAGTTCTGACTGGCCACAGGTCTCCAGGTCCTCCAGAGCCTGACACCAAAAACTGTCGTCTGCATCCAACACAATACCATCGGGTTGTTGACCAATAAATCTGTCACAAGCACAAATGAGAAAATGAGAACCGTCATCTCTTGTCAACATTTGTGTTATTCATAAAATACAGAAATGTTTTATTATAAGAAATAAGTTATTACCACACACGACTAACACACTGCGCTTTGTACAAGTCCAGATCAGCCATGACATAATCTGATGTGTTTCTGATGCAAGACAGGTTGACCATCCATCCATCCATCCATCCATGCATCCATCCATCCATGCATCCATCCATACATCCATCCATGCATCCATCCATTCATCCATCCATCCACCCGTCAGTCAGTCAGTTAGCCCGCCCATCCATCCATCCATCCATCCATGCATCCATCCATGCATCCATCCATTCATTCATCCATCCATCCATCCATCCATGCATCCATCCATCCATCCGTCAGTCAGTCAGTCTGCCCATCCATCCATCCATCCATCCGTCAGTCAGTCAGTCAGTCAGTCAGTCACTCAGTCAGTCCGCTATCCATCCATCCATCCATCCATCCATCCATCCATCAATCCATCCGTCCATCCATCCATCCATTCATCATCCATCCATCCATCCGCCCGTCAGTCAGTCAGTCAATCCAGCCATCCATGCATCCATCCATCCATCCATCATGCATCATCCATCCATCTATCATGCATCCATCCATCCATCCATCCATCCATCCATGCATATATCCATCCATCCATCATGCATCCATCCATCCATCCATCATGCATCCATCCATCCATCCGCCCGTCAGTCAGTCAGTCCATCCAGCCATCCATGCATCTATCCATCTATCCATCATGCATCCATCCATCCATCCATCATGCATGCATCCATCCATCCATCCATCCATCAATCCATCAGTCAGTCAGTCAGTCCGCCCATCCATCCATCCATCCATCCATCCATCAATCCATCAGTCAGTCAGTCAGTCAGTCAGCCCGCCCATCCATCCATCCATCAATCCATCCATCCATCCATTCATCATCCATCCGCCCATCAGTCAGTCAGTCAATCCAGCCATCCATGCATCCATCATGCATCATCCATCCATCCATCAATCCATCAGTCAGTCAGTCAGTCAGTCAGTCAGTCAGCCCGCCCATCCATCCATCCATCAATCCATCCATCCATCCATCCATTCATCATCCATTCATCCATCCGCCCGTCAGTCAGTCAGTCAATCCAGCCATCCATGCATCCATCATGCATCATCCATCCATCCATCCATCCATCATGCATCCATCCATCCATGCATATATCCATCCATCCATCATCCATCCATCCATCCATCCATCCATCATGCATCCATCATGCATCCATCCACCCGTCAGTCAGTCAGTCCATCCAGCCATCCATGCATCTATCCATCAATCCATCATGCATCCATCCATCCATCCATCATGCATGCATCCATCCATCCATCCATCATCTGTCCATCCATCCACCCAGTGTCAGTCATTCAATCAGTTCATCCATCTGTCTATCCATCCATAATCCATCCACCCATGTATCCATCCAGCCAGCCATCTGTCCGTCCATCCATCCGCCCATCCATCAGTCACTCAATCAGTTCATCCATCTGTTTATCCATCCATGCATCCATCCATCCATCATCCATCCATCAATTCGTTGTCTGTCAGTCCATTTGTCAGTTCATCTATCCATCCATCTTTCTATCCATCCATCCATCCATCCATCCATCCAGCCATCCATCCACCCAGCCATGTATCCAATCAAATTACCTTTATGTCATCTGTCAGTTAATTTTTACAATACAACTGTTGGTGTTGTAATAAAGTGATACAAAGTTTGCGGTTTGCCTTATTGTTACTTTATTACGTCTACAGAGATAATTTACACACAGAAGTTACCCTTAAAATAAACAGCACAAAGGGAGTTTATAAATTATTTTGATTAACAAAAACTTACCCTTGGCAATAACTCTGTTTGCCGATGCATAATAGTATCTCTATTTTCTTATATGAATGGAGATTACAGTACATTTGTAAATGACTGAAAGAAACCTTGCTTGAGCTTTTGTCTCTGCAGTAAATGAAGACGATGAGGCCACACAGCAGTGACTCTGTGGGGCAAGGTTATTTATTCTTGTTAAATGCAACATGAGCGACTTTTACCATTAAATTTCACTGACTGAAAAGATTTATTCACAGTCTGAGCTCATGATATCTCCCTCATCCCTCCTCTTGTCTCTGCACCCCCAGCAGAATTATATAACTCCAGTGACACAGTACTATAGCTTCCAAGGCTCAACCTCCTGACTCATCGCTGCACACACAGGAACACACACAGAAACACACACAGAAACACACACATGAACACACACAGGAACACACACAGGAACACACACATGCACGCTCCAGATACTCGGCTGGTTTCACTCACGTTATGACTCAGGCTACACAGAAACATGGCGCTGACAGTGTTCTCAGTGAGCAGAGAATAAACCTCAGTAACACAGAGACAAATGAGACAAACATTCACTCTCCCCTTACAGCCACCATCAGTCTAACATGCATGTTTTTTGGTCTGTGGGAGGAAACTGGAGTACCTGGAGAAAACCCACGCAGCACAGAGAGAACATTCAAACTCCACACAGAAAGGTCCCTGGCTGGGATTTGATCTGACAACCTTCTCGCTGAGAGGTGGCAGCTCTACCACTGGGCTTCCTTCACCCCCTCTCAAACCATCTGTCTTCTCTGTCTAAAATATGACCATGTTGGTCCTCAGCAGTATCCCTTATCCTTGGGTGCAGGTGGACTGCTGAGTGTTGTCCTCTCTGTTGTTGAGCCATGCGTCTGTGGAGAGGTTTGTGTTTCTCTTAGAGTTCTGACCATTCCTCACTGCATTGAACTGCAGACACCGCTCAGTTTGGTTTGGGGTTTTGTCCTAAGGATGGACCAGCCTTGTTCTGAGGGTCCTGTTGGGTTTGAAATGTACCAGGATGTTGTGTTTGGAGACGATCCTTCTGAGTTTGGGCTTCTTTCATGTATTTCTGCTCCTTTTCCTTCCACTCTGTGTTTGACGGGACCTGTTCGGCCCGGTGGTGTAAAGTCTAACAAAAAGTGTGTGTTCCAGTGGATGGTGAGAGTCAAACAGAAGGTTCTGATCCATGTGAGTAGTTTCCATGTAAACTTCAGCTTCCGTGTCTTTCATGTTCACCAAACAGTCCAGAAAAGGCAGCTTGCTGTTGCTGATATCTTCTCTGCTGAACACTTCTGCTTCTTTCACGTGGATGACCCAAAGGTCATCTGCACGTCTGAAACAGTGGCTCGTGTTGCTCCCTTGAAAGCGTCCGCGGCTCTTTGTTCCATTTCCTCCATTTAAAGATGAGAAGAAATCGAACAGCGAGCCCTGGACTCAATTTAAAAAGAGCATTTTAAAAGACAAGGACTTTATGGAACCATCAGAAGATGGGTAGATGTTTGCCAGTTTGTGAAAACCACAGAAGAAGAAATATGAGCTCAATATCAATCAATCAATCAATCAATCAATCAATCAATATCAGTAAAATTATAAATTATAAAAACAGTCATAGCTATTAATGTGCTGGCTGTGGTGGAGTATTTTGAACCCAGACTTTATTTGTAAAACATTACAAGGAACTGGTGACGTGTATGTGCACAAAACATGATTTCCCTATGTGTGTGAAATAGAAACAAACTTTTGTTCATCCGTACACAAAAATAAAAGTACCAAAGCACAGTCTGCCCTGGTTCTTGACTCAAACCCCTCCTTTGTGAAACACAAACTGCTAGGTCATACAATGAACCGCAGTAGGATGCACGAGCTTTGCCTGAGAGAGTCAGACCTCACGGCGTCCTCTGTCGGGCAGACCAGCTCGCCCTGGAAAGCGCGAGAGGGGTCAAAGACCACCCCTCCTGCGCCCACACAAAACAAACAACAGATAAACATGCCCTCCAGACTCACGGCG
The DNA here is from genome assembly GCA_038048925.1 of Garcialebias charrua. Taxonomy (NCBI): domain Eukaryota; kingdom Metazoa; phylum Chordata; class Actinopteri; order Cyprinodontiformes; family Rivulidae; genus Garcialebias; species Garcialebias charrua. The sequence goes on from JBBPBX010062950.1 coordinate 11,986, forward strand.
CACGTGCAGGCCTGGAGGGCGTGTCTCCCGAACGCATGGATCATGACGACTGTCCATCACGGACTCAGGCTGCAGTTCCTCATAGGACCGCCCCCCTTCACGGGGGTGCTACAGTCAAACATCAACCCAGCACGCGCACACATACTGAGAGAGGAGATTTTAACGATGTTGCAGAAAGGAGTAATAAGTGTTGTTCCAAAACATAAAATGCGCCCCGGTCACTACAACAAATATTTCCTGGTGCCCAAGAGAGACCAGTCCTTGAGGCGGATCCTCGATCTCAGAATGCTGTACAAGTGAATAAAAACATTCAAGTTCAAGATGCTCACATTGCGACAGATCCTCCAGTCTGTGAGACCAGGAGACTTCGCATGCACCGTGGATTTAAAAGATGCTTATTTCCAAGTGAGCGTGTGGAGGAGGCACAGAAAATACCTCTGCTTTGCATTTGAGAGCAAAGCATACAAATCCAAGGTTTTACCCTTCGGATTAAAGACTGCTCCTTGTACATTTACAAAATGTCTGGACGTAGCACTGGCCCCTCTTAGAAATTAAGGGGTCAGAATTATGAATTACCTGGATGACCTCCTGATTCTGGCTGGAAACAAAATGCAGGCTCAGTCACACTCCCGCATGGTGATCTCTCACCTGGAGGCTCTTGGTTTTGTCATAAACCTGCAAAAGAGCGACCTGACTCCATCACAGATTACCGTATTTTTGGGAGTACAGGTCGACACCACTCAGTACAGGGCATGGCTCTCAGAGGAACGCATTTCCTCGATACGCCAGTGCCTGGCAAGGTTTAGACTGGGTCAGGAGGTTCCCCTAAAGACATGCCAACGCCTCTTGGGCCTCTTGGCGGCGACCATACCCAGTGTGCATACCCAGTGTACATGCACTGTTGAAAATGCGGGCCCTGCAGATATGGCCAAACAAACAGACATACCCTGTCCCTTTCAGGCGAGCAGGAAAAATTCGGATCAGTTCAGAATGCCTGACAGCTCTAGAACCATGGAGGGACCCGTCCGTGTTCACGGAAGAGGTCCCGTTGGGACGGGTGTCATCCCACGTGGTAATCACGACAGACGCCTCAAAAACAGGATGGGGAGCAGTCTGCAGAAATCAGAATGCCCAAGGCCTCTGGAAACAACAGGAACCGAGATTACACATCAACTTCCTGGAATTGTGGGCCGTGTTCCTGTCAGTAAAATACTTTTTTGGAAAAGGTCTGATCGCAGGGTAGCATGTCCTGGTGAAATCAGATAACATGACAACAATGTCCTTCATCAACAGGGAAGAGGGGACAAGATCCCAAGCCCTCCTCGGTCTGACACAAAAACTGCTCACGTGGTGTACCCCAAGATTACTGTCACTCAGGGAAACTCATATCCCAGGCGAACTAAACTACGGAGCGGATGCCCTCTCAAGAGGGCCTCTCTTAGCCTCAGAATGGAAACTGAACCCACGGGCCGTGGACCAGATCTGGTCACGGTACGGGAGAGCCTCCGTAGACCTGTTTGCATGCAAGACCAGTAGACAGACGCACCACTGGGAACAGATGCCTTGGCTCATGACTGGCCAGCAAGGGTGCTGTATTACGCTTTTCCACCAATCCCTTTGATGTAGGTGATGCTGGAACATGTACGCAGGGGAGCCCTCTCCCTGATATTGATAGCCCCCAGGTGGCCACAGTATCCGTGGTTCCCGGAGCTCATTTCGATGCTGTCAGGGACGCCATGGCAGCTGCCCTCTCACAGGGACCTGCTGACCCAGGCACATGGGCAGCTTCTCTACCCACGTCCAGAACTGTGGCAGCTTTCAGCTTGGCCACTGAAGGGAACAGGCTGAAGGCCTCAGGCCTGACCGGCTACGTGCAAACGCCACATAGAAGGTGAGAGCTAAGTCAGCTTAGCCTCTCTGTAAAAAAAAAGAAAAAAAGGGGGAAGGCTACTTCTTTTCCACCATGAGGGTGCTTTTTGTCAGCCATTTTTGGTGTAACACAAAGCCTGGGCAGGTGAAACTCTCAGTACACGCCCTCTCATGATACGTTTCATGAGGGGCGTACTAAGGAGGGGACCCCCCCCCCCCCACTAACAGGACTCTGGCCCCAGACTGGGCCCCTCGGCTAGTCCTGAAAGCTCTATGTGATTTTCCATTAAAACCTCTGAGCAACGTTAAGATAGCTTTGCTGTCTTATGGAATTGATCCACTCTTGGACATTTGCTCAACTAAGCATATAGGGGACCTTCACGCTTGTCTGTGCACCCAATGTGTACAAAGGTCTGCCCTTGAGGGGTCAAAGGTCACCCTGTGTGTATAAAAGCCGTTTTATGCCTCAATGGTGCCAACTTGAATATCAGATGTCTGGATATTGAACTTTTATCATTCCCTCCACTTCCCACATTATCTGAGGGACATAGGTGGCTGTGAGCAACGTACCAGCTGCACACATCTGTACTGCTGCTAGCTGGGGCTCTACAGACATGTCTGGCGAAAGCATTATGTGAATGTTTCTGCATGTGACGTTTTTTCTCAGGCTGTGCTCTCTAACACGCAGTTGAGAGCAGCCAGAATGCCTAAAGTATAAAGGCCGGAGTTCTCACAAGTATGCATTTTACTGAGCATTTCAAGGGCGTGAATGAATTACGTTCCCATAGCAATAGTGTTGCACCGAGTGACATAATAATAATAATAATAATGAATTCAATTTATAACGCACTTTTCATTAATGAAAATCTCAAAGTGCTACAAGGAGCAACAGAACAGACATGACTGATAAAGGGAACTGAAAGTTATGCACCATAACTCATGTTCCCTGAAGGAAGGGAACGAGGTGCAACACAGCTGGCCCTTTTCAATGCTGAAGCTCGGTGAAGTGCACTTGGAGAAAGTAGGATGGGCGTCTGCGTCTTAAGAATCCAGAGGGCAGGGCCTCTGGGGTGACGCTGACGCCCCCTGCCGTAAAGGCGTGAATGTATTCCTTCAGGTAATCGTGCGGGGGCGCAATTCCCATAGCAATAGTGTTGCACCTCGTTCCTTTCCTTTAGGGAACATGAGTTATGGTGCATAACTTTCAGTTACAAGGTGTTTCCTAACATTCAGTGTTAGACATGATCTTTTTTGAAAAAGAAACCCAGTTTAACTTTCAGTTTCTTTACTAGGTTTTCCACATGGAGTTTAAAAGAGAGATGTGAATAAACCAGGATACCCAAATATTTATAGGAATCAACAAACTCAATAGGAATACCATTTGAGGATAAAATCAGAGGAAGAACTGCTGGGACCGGCTTCCTATTTGAAAAAAACAAACAAACATCCCTTTGGTTTCATCAGCATTTAGGAAGAGTTTGAGATGGAACAGATCTGACTGGATGATGTCAAAAGCAGATTGCAAAAACTGGAAAGCCTTAGCTACGGTTTTAGCTCGACAGTAAATAACTGTATCATCAGCCTAGAAATGTAAGGATGCATCAGGGATGCTCTGACCTACATTACCTATGTAGATTGTAAAGAGGGTTAGTCCTAAGACTGAGCCTTGTGGTACACCATTTTTAACTGTTAAATAACTGGAAGAAGTACCGTTATGTTGAACACATTGCCTCCGATTGGAAAGATAGTTAGAAAACCAACCAATGTTGTGATCTGAGAAACAGATTTCTGAGAGCTTATGACACAAGATGTCATGATCCACAGTGTCAAAAGCTTTAGACAAGTCTAAGAAAAGTGCAGCACAATAATCGTTAGCATCCAATGCTTCAACAACATCATTAAGAACCTTCAGAGAAGCAGTTGTTGTGCTGTGTTTTTTCCTGAAACCAGATTGATGGAGAGGTAAGATGTTAAATGAGTCCAGATAATTTTTGATTTGAGAGTTTATCAGTTTTTCTAGAACCTTGGCTAAAATGCAGAGTTTAGAGATCGGTCGATAATTGTTCAGTGAGGTGGGATCACCTCCCTTCAGCAAAGGAAGAACAAAGGCTGTTTTCCAAGCATTCAGAATGGAGTTTTGTCTTATGGACAGATTGAAGAGACACATCTCTTTAGACTAGCCTATCATTAACTTTACTAAATGTTTTTATTTTTTTTTATTTTGCATTTTATAATCTTTATGTATTTTATAGGGGCCAAGATGGTGTAGTGGCAGGGGAACCGACTTGGGACCCGAAGGACCCAGGTTCGAACCCCAGTCACTGCATAACTTGTGGTGTGTTTGAGCAGCACATCTCATCCCAATTGCTCGCCGGCGCACTTTATATAGTTGCCCACTGCCCCACCTGGTGGTGATTGGGTTAAATGCAGAGTCAAATTTCGTCTTGTATGGAAACATGCACAGATGACAAAAATGTGAGATTATTATTATTATATTTCAATTTGTCACTGATAATGTTTGCACTGTATTCGTTTGTTAAGTGTCCGTGGGTGTCCTGAAAGGCGCTTTTAAATAAAATTATTATTATTATTATTATTATTATTATTATTATTATTATTATTATTATTATTATTATTATTAAAGATGTGGGTCACAGGGACTGTGATGATATGAGCAGCCAGCCTTAAGAAATAAGTTGGAAGTTCATCTGGACCTGCAGATTTTTTAGGATCTAGATCTTTTAACAGTTTATTTTCCTCACTGACTGAGAACGGTGGGGAAGATCTGGAGCTGTTATCCAGGCAGCGTGCCGTCCAGGATGATTTTTGTTCAGAGATATTGAAATATATCAAGCCTTTTTGCATGGTTTTGTATTATTTCTTACATTCCTAAGGTGTTGGGGACTTTTTAAAATTTACTGAAGTTAATTTCCATCTGAAGTCTCTTCAGCATGTCCTTGATATTCTCTGGGGCTTCCTCCCAAATGGACACGTCCAGAAAACCTCCCTGCTGATGCATCCAGGGTCCATTGTGAACCACCTCAGCTGACTCCTCTGAATGTGGAGGAGCAGCAGCTCCACTCACAGCCTCTCCAGGATTTAACTGAACTGTGGAGAAAAGTCTTTTTAACCTCCTGTATCCACAAACTTCTTCTTTCAGTCACTACCCAGAGTTCATGATCCAGGTGAGGGTACGAAAGTCTCAGTTAAGGAAATGGATCTTAATCAGGCATCGGACAGAATCCACTGAAATGTTTCTCTGAAACACAAAAACAGACCATAATTTGAAGCTAAAGCTCAGAGTCATACCCGGGCGTTTTGTCCCAGTCATCCTCACTGAAGCCTCCATCACTGAACGGGTAGTTCTTCCTCTGTCCAACAGGGGGCGTTGCGCTGCGCTGCTTGGCACTGCGCCACTCGTGAGGGTGGAGTGCAACCCCAGTTCCTTGATGGTTGTAAGTACCTGCAGAGGGAGGGACACAACTGAATAAAACAGATCTCAAAAATGAGATAATACATTACAAGTATTGTCATTTCAAGAGTTAAAAAAATCCAGATGTGTCAACAAGCTTACCCTGGCTGCCATAACTTGCGTCCAGTCCAGAACCGTCCCATGACTCCATGGCAGAGTCCACACTGGGTATAGTTGTGGAGTAAAGTTCTGACAGTTTATTGGTCTGTTGGCTGTCCGTCAAGTAGTCCTCTTCAGGATCACTGATCTCATTCTCGGTTGTGTCCTCGACCTCCACAGATTTACTTTCTTCTAAATCTTTAGGAGAAATAAGCAAGAATGAGCAATAGGCTCATATTTTATCCAACAGTCTAATAGATGGTGAATTAAACACCAACACCACTGATCCAGCCAAGGTGCAGACATGCTGTGCACAGGTGAGATGTTTGAAGAACAGCACTTAGTGTTGAAAACAAATCTAAGAGACAAAATGATGCATTAACTCAGCATCACCGAGTTCCAGTTTATATGAAGCCACAACGTGTTCACTAACAGGAAATAAAAAGATATGTCAGTTTAATGAATGTATCTTTAGTGTTAAAACCCTACACCAAGAAGAACAAGAGTACTGCACATTATACGCTGGTTGGAAAATGATTATCTAGTAGCAATGGCTCAGTGTTAGAGAATTTTTGGTATGAATATTTTTATTACATTATGAATGAAAACATATTTCTGTGACGCGTGAACAAAACATGCTGTTGTCTCGGCCTGAAGGTCAGCTTGCTGACCCACAGTGCTTCACTGGTGTTGACACCACGAGAACATTCATTCAACCTTTATTTAGTCAGGTAAATCTTATTGAGCTTCGAGGGCTCATTTACGAAAGCGACCTGCTACAAACTAAAGAAATGATGAACAGCAATGGTACAAGTACATTAAACAATAGACAAAAGAAAAAGTAGCAAAAACTAGCAAACATTATAAGGTAGATGTACAAAATCAAAAACAGGAACAAATCTGCATTGGTTTTTGCCAGGATTCCAACAGATTCTGAAAATCATTTAGAGAGGTCAGGGCCGAGAGCTTCAGATCTTTTTGTAAGATATTCCAGGAAGCAGGAGCAGAGTAGGAGAAGGCCCTTTTTCCAAGTTCAGTCCTCACTGACGGAACACTGCAGGTAATCATGTCCTGAGAGCGCACACTGTAGCTGCACTCACGCAAAGACATGTAGGAGGAGATGTATGAGGGCAGCAGACCAAGAAGTGATTTAAAGATGAAAATGTACCAGTGGAAGAGTCTGTGTGAGTTAATGATGTCCAGTTAACCAGGAGTTAATGATGTCCAGTTAACCAGTGAATACAGGGTGCAGTGGTGGGTACGATAATCACAACCAGTTATGAATCTTAGTGCACCATGATAGACAACATCCAACATCTGCAGGATGCACCATGATAGACAACATCCAACATCTGCAGGGTGCTTGTAGGAGCATTCATGTAGAGAATGTCACCGTAATCAATGGAGGGAAGGAAAGTCACAGATACAAGGCGTTTCCTAACATTCAGTGATAGACATGATCTGTTTCTGAAAAAGAAACCCAGTTTAACTTTCAGTTTCTTCACTAGGTTTTCCACGTGGAGTTTAAAAGAGAGATGTGAATCGATCAGGATACCCAGATATTTATAGGAATCAACAAACTCAATAGGGACACCATTTGAAGATAAAATCAGAGGAAGATCTGCTGGGACCGACTTCCTATTTGAAAAAAACATCCCTTTTGTTTTATCAGCATTTAGGACAAGTTTGAGACGGAACAAATCTGACTGGATGATGTCAAAAGCGGATTGCAGTAACTGGAAAGCCTTAGCTACTGTTTTAGCTCGGCAGTAAACAACTGTATCATCAGCATAGAAATGTAAGGATGCATCAGGGATGCAGTGACCTACATTAGCTATGTAGATTGTAAAGAGGGTTGGTCCTAAAACTGAGCCTTGTGGTACACCATTTTTAACTGTTAAATAGCTGGAAGAAGTACCGTTATGTTGAACACATTGCCTCCGATTGGAAAGATAGTTAGAAAACCAACCGATGGTGTGATCAGAGAAACCGATTTCTGAGAGCTTATGACACAAGATGTTATGATCCACAGTGTCAAAAGCTTTAGACAGGTCTAAGAAAAGTGCAGCACAATAATTCTTAGCATCCAATGCTTCAACAACATCATTCAGAACCTTCAGAGAAGCATGCTGGTGAAGATTCTCAGTCGTCCAGGACATGATAAAATCAAAAAAGGCGTTCAATACAGGATCAACTGGACTTTATTTGTTGCAGAAAACGTTTCGACTTCTGTCCAGAAGTCTTTTTCAATTCTGAATGAATGGAAGCTGTGAGAACGAGAAGTTTTATACAAGCCACGCACCAACATATGAAATTGGAAACTGAAATAACACCACAAAATACCTAACATGCCCATTCTATTTAAATTGACAAAACAACACATCACACCTGGGGGTTTGTAACACATACAGGTAGTCCCCGATTTACGAGCGCTCTGATCTACGAGGTTCCAGACTTACGAGCTGGCGAATTTTTGGAAAAAACGCAAAAAATACTGAGTTTTCATGTGTTTTTTCACCACAGTTCGTTAGCTAAACATGTGGACACACGTTTCCGATCATTTTTATGCACTCATAAGCAGTTTTTTGATGAAAAACGAGTGTTTGTAGTCGCGCTAGCGAAACCGTTCCAATTTACGAGCGAAATTCCGGACTTACGAGAGACATGGCAACCGTTCCGAAATACGAGATTTCCGGTTTACGAGCGCCTCGTTGTAACGGATCTCGCTCGTAAATCGGGGACTACCTGTACATGTAAATATGTTGGTGCGTGGCTTGTATAAAACTTCTCGTTCTCACAGCTTCCATTCATTCAGAATTGAAAAAGACTTCTGGACAGAAGTCGAAACGTTTTCTGCAACAAATAAAGTCCAGTTGATCCTGTATTGAACGCCTTTTTTTGACTTCAGAGAAGCAGTTGTTGTGCTGTATTTTTTCCTGAAACCAGATTGATGTAGAGGTAAGATGTTAAATGAGTCCAGATAATTTTTGATTTGAGAGTTTATCAGTTTTTCTAGGATCTTGGATAAAATGCAGAGTTAAGAGATTGGTCGATAATTGTTCAGTGAGGTGGGGTCACCTCCCTTCAGCAAAGGAAGAACAAAGGCTGTTTTCCAAGCATCCGGGATGGTGTTTTGTCTTATGGACAGAATAAAGATGTGGGTCACAGGGACTGTGATGATATGAGCAGCCAGCCTTAAGAAATAAGGTGGAAGTTCATCTGGACCTGCAGATTTTTTAGGATCAAGATC